>BGPR01008393.1:1116-64037 GCA_013235015.1 Araneus ventricosus | reverse complement strand
AGGGGGAGGGTAACTTTTTTTAACCTCTTTCCAGAAGGAAAGTTTTTACTTTGGAAGGATAAAATATTCACAGTGGGATTAATCTGTGAGAATGAAAAGTAATTGAATATATATTTGAGCCAAAAATATATACATGTACTGTCTGGGGTTCTAGTATGGTTTAAAAACTATTCATATTTGCATTTCAAACAACAGGGTTTTTGTTGAGTATGTTCAATTGTTATTTTCAACTGTTCTGCATTTATATTTTTGATTTAATAAATGTTATTTTTTTCCCATTCATTATTGAATTTAGTTATACTAGCTATAATTGATTTTTTAATGTGGAGTTCAAAAGTTTTTAATGATAATTCTCTATTCTTTTTTTCCCTCAAAAAAATTTGATTTAGTTGAATCTTGCTGACAATTTTGAATCTTAAATGCGTTTTTACCATTTAGTTGAGTTAAAGATCTGATATAGAACATTTCGTGTGGTGTATCAGTCCACTTCAAAAATTTTGTTTTGTGTAGCTTTTAAATACCTAATACAGTATATGTTTCTCAGTTACATCGTTTACATTTATACATCATTTCATCACAGTCCCAATTCATTGTAATGATAAAGTACTTTGTTTATATGAAGCAAAGCTTTGGTTATGCGTCGTTTTCCCCTGTTCTAAAATAGGGACATTTCCTCTTTTCTAGTATCTAGTATGTGAAACTGTGATAAAGATATCGTGACTTCGAAATTATTCGCAATTGATAAATTAATAGAAAAGAAATTGTCTGGTGTTAATTTAATGAAAAAGTTATTCCACCTCTCTTTAAAGACGCACTGGACTATGTTGAAAATCTTATAACCTATTTCTTTTGTCAAAAGAATAGTGAAAAATCTTTCAATGATCTTAATTCGATTCATAATAATGTACTAAATACTCATAGACACTCAGCACGTCAGATGATGGTTAAAGATTTTCTTAATTAAATGCCTACCTTCATGCACATAAATTATATGTATAATTAGTACTCAAGATATGCAATAAAGGTATGATTTTTCTCACTTTTATGATAAATCTTTAATTTAAAAATTTAATTATTGATTTCCATATTATGTAGTATTATACTTATACTATCTTAAAAAAACTTAAAAATTAATATTTTTAAATGAATTTGCATTACTGGCATTAAATTTGTAATAATCAAAGTTTAGTAAAATTTCGATTATGCATCTTTTCATTTTTCCTTTTTTTTTACGTCAGTCCCTTGAAAGACGTATAAACGGTGATTTACTGCATATGTTTTATATATTTGCCTATTGGAGTATTAAATAGATAAAAATTGATTTTTTTAAAAAATTACGCTAACCAAATCCTGAATAATTCTCATAATCTCTATAAAAAAAATTCCTGATTTATTGTATCATATTTATTTTTCTTCATGGGTGTAAAATGATTGGTGCCTTGTTGTTTGTTTTCTAGTTAATTTTCTTAAATCGTTGACTGTAAGAAAGAACATCTCGAAATATAACACCTTCGTAAGTGATGTTTAAATTTGTTTGAGCCACAACCCATTTAAATTGTAAGCATCCTTTTATTGTGTGTTCTTTTATTTTCTGCTATTTTGTTTAAATGAGGTTAAAAAATATTTTTTTTAAAGCCTTTCCTGATATAAGTGTACATTTTGCAGACATGACACATTTCCGTGGAAACGCGAATTTCCGCTTTTTCGGCATCCAATTTAATCATTTTTGGGATTTGATGCAAATCTGCATTAAAATTTTTTTTTAATGTGTTGGGGGGGGTGCTCATGCAAACAAAAGTTATGCGCCATGTGAAAATTTTGCTTATGGCTCTAAGGCGAAAGAGTTTTGAATTCATAAGATATTGCATAATCCTGCCGAAAGTTATGTATCGGCGTTTTGCCGCGCTTTGGGGTCAAAGTTTAGCTTTGGGAGGAATGCCTCAAAAGGTTGTATTCTTTTCTTTCTCATTTCGCCCAACCGTCTTTCATTTCATCCAATCACAATTCATTCCGAATTTTGATTGGGTGAAAGAAAATCATCCACGAATTTCTTCCGATCCGAATGTCGTGAGAAAAAAAGATCGCTGAAGCCAATTTATTTTTGCGTTCTTTTTAACATTTTTTTCTTCGTTTTTGTTAGTTATTTCGATTTCATTTTTGTTAGTTTTCGTTCCCTAACGTTTGTCTATCAACACAGACGTGACACATTTGGACAACACGGATTTCAGCGTTTTCGGCATCGAATTTTGTCATTCTTGGGATCGATGTAAATCTGCATTAAAATTTTTGGTAATGCATTTGGGGGGAGATAGTGCGCACACAAAAGACATGAAAAGCACACAAACAAAAACTGCATTCAAAATAATGTCAGATTTGATAGATAAAAGATCAGGAAGAATGTATATTGAAACATATTCTTCAATTTAGAGTGTTAAATACAAAATGATGAGCAAAGAGCAGTCTGCTGTTGAATATTTTAGAAAAAAGATTTTTTACGTGATGCTATTGATAGTAAGTAACATGTGCAAAAATTTTAGGTCATCAGGCAAATGGTACTAAGAGGAATTTGATAGTGAGAAAAAAATAGAGAAAAACCCCCAATCAAAGAAAGAAAAAAAAATTTAGAAAATGGAGGAAAATAACAGACTGAAGCATAAAAGAAAGCATGAACTGTTAGCTCAAAAAATGAGAAACAGAAGTTTTAATAATTATGTATAATTAAAAAAGTTTTTACAAGGCCATATTTTTTAGTGAGATAATTTTTACCGTAGTTTTTATTTTAACAAAACTTTCTGTGAATTCATTTTTCATCCATTAACTTTCTTTTAAATAATAATTCTACAATATTTTTAATATCTCAAGCACTTTTTGTTTAAATTTATTCATTTATTGTTCAATTAATAATACTTATTTTACTTCTCAGTGTTTACGTTTGACACAATACCATATTTATGAAGTTCAGCTTTTTTTGTTCCAAGCCTGTGTCATGTCTGATTTTGTCATTACCTATATATTTCGAAGTGTTCAACAACTAACCTTTTGTAAATATAGAATAATGTTTATAAACTCATTCCTTTCCAGTTGTAACTACAGACAACAAACCAGAATGAAATTGAAATATTAGAGTCATTGATAGGCTTATATTGCTGGTAAATTTGAGGTTTTCTTTTGTTAGGTAAATTCAGGACGACCCATACCAGATTCATTCCGCTGGGAGTGTTACTCATTAATATCACGCTTAGTTCTTGTACTGAAGTTTCCGAGAGAAGGTTGTTATCGAGCTACTGTCTCATACAAGGGGCAAACGATACAGAATGGAGACTTCCACGTTATCATATTGAACCGTATGTATTTTCAGAGATGTTGAATATTCTATTTCTACAAAAATTAATTAGAACATGTGATGTTTCTCTGAATGTGATGCAGTGTTAAGTGTTTGTTGTGAACACGTATCGCTGTTTAACACAAATGGTTAATTACTAATATAATAGCCCAGATCTCTCGGTAACACTCTGATGTCACCGGCAATAAAACTCGCACTATAGCACTGGGAGACGTTAAACAGCATTATTTCATTGTTAGAGAATCTAAGTTTCGGTCATTTAAAATCTAAAAGAGTAATTGTCATTCTCATTTCAAATTTAATAGCTCTAAAATAGTGAAATAAAATTTTCTATCCATTGATATAAAATTTATCTCGCTATGATCAATAGTTCCCGAGAAATTTTAAATTATGTTAATCATATATTTCGAATTAATTTCATTTTTTTAATAGAAAGTAGTAAGTTACGTCAGTGGTATATCATGCGCGTGATATAGTTTGGACGCCACGATGCATCTGATTATTTATTGCAATCGTGATGATAGAATTTGATAATATTTTTTGGCAAGCAGAGAAGTGCTTTTTTTTTATTAGAATTTCGAAAAAGAATTCCTTTGGAATTTTGACTTATGCTTGACAAGCTGAGAATTTCACGGTTATCGAATTATAATAAAATTGTTAAACAACGAAAAATACTTCACACGGAATGTTGTTTACCAAGAGGTTTTTTGAATAAAGTAATATGTAAATTAAAAAAATATTTCCTGTTATATAACGTGTGTTTGTTTTATTTGTTTTCAATCAATGTTAAACATTTCTCTCGCATATATATCCATTTAAACACATCAGGTTTGACGGGAAATCTCTCGAATGAAGAGACAATTTGCACCCGTCATACCATGACGAGTGATTTTCTAGTTGCTAATAAATGTTTAACTTAATAAATATCATTCTTAAATTCATTATTTCAAATTACTTGTGTTCAGTGATTTACGAACAGAAGAACTACGAAAGCAATATTGTTATTTAATTAATGCTATTTTCCTAATTCTATATATAAATAAAATATTGACAAAATTAACTTTTTCAGAGTCGTGAGCTTTTGTATAATGCCTTTCATGAATTTTTAATAACTTGTACAGCACAGTTTTATACTTATTGTTAGTTCATGTTGTTAAAATAAAAATAAAGCTGATTTTACTTTATTAATTTATTAATCATATGCATTTAAGCATGTATTAACTAGTCTCAAGGGGGGGCTTTAAAATTATTGATCTCTAGTGATTTTCAGATTGAAAATATTAATATTAGTTTTGACTCTTATTTTTAGAAGAAGAATCATTCATGGTGCAGAAAAATGTTGCTAAAAAGAACAAATGTTATGAAGTCAAATTATTAGCTTTAAATGGAGAAAGATATCAGAAGTCTAAGAAAGTATACTGCTACATATCACCAAAGGTAACAATTTATGCATGTTAATTATTGCATTCACTAACTCAGTTCAAATCAGTGAATTAACTGAAAATAATTTTCAATTTCACTGTTTCAAATTAATAATGTTCGTAGCTCGTTTTCTTCAGATTTTGTCATGCTCTCATGAAATTGTAAATAGAGGATATATCTGTACTAGATGTGATGTTTGTTGCTTTTTTATATTATTTAGGTGTAATTAGTGTGTAATTTATTACTAAAAAGTGTGCTGCTGTTTTTTTTAAATATTTTTCTATTTGATAATCATTTATTCACATGAATACTGAATTTATCCTTTTACCATAATGAATAAGCCCTTGAGTTAAAGGTGCATCTAAGATTTAAAGCAATGTTAACAGTCCATACAAAAAGAGAAAATAAGAATTGTTTATTTATAAAAACCTAGAATCGTTAATAAGTTGTGAATCTGATTTTGGTGTTTTAAGTAATCCTGCATATTTAAATCTCTTTATATATTTGTATTTTCAGCAACTTACATTGAAAGAATACATGTGGAAATTTTTTCCCAAACACCTCATCACTTTTCGTTTATGTCCATCTACCAAGGTATTTTCTTTATTTACATCCATCTTTTTAAAGATTCATATATGTTGTAACATTTATTGTTTTTATCATCATATGACAAAAGTGATAAATGACTTTTGTATGTAGAAATGAAGCCTTTATTATATACTAGCCTCCTTCGGCGACCAGCTTGTTCGCCGGGAATTATAATTTCAAATAAATCTCTTGTGCATAATTTTATAGTTCTGGTTCCCGTAACAAAGTAATTTTTAACTTCAAATTACGATAGACATTTAACCCGCGTTCTTTTCATATCCGACATTACTTTCTTATTCCCTATATAAAAAAAAACAGCTCTCTTAATCATATTGCAAACTGCATTACCGATGACGTCTAAAAAGTATTGATCTGCATTTTGTGTCAACATTTTAGTCACTCATTTAGAAAGTAATTATATCTGAATAATTTTTTCTGCATTATGCAAGAAAAGTATACAAAAAAATTTGTACGGGAATCAATCAATTGTAATGAATTTAAACTATCACCTTTATCTTTAAAAGGTTTTATACTTAATTAATGTTGCTTCGACCGCTATTTTCCTATTGATTGTGAGATGAGCTTTTTAAATCCTTTCCTTCTAACTGCAAATGACCAACAATGGCTGCCGTTTCATTGTTGACAAATGACCGCTTAGCGGCATCCTCCCGTTGGTCGAAAAGAGAAACGTTCTCCTTGAGCGACCTTGACTGCAGTTAATTACAGTTTAAAACCTTGTAAAATTAGAAGTAATTATCGTACAGTACTCATACTAATATCATTGGAAAGATGATTGTTTCTACTTTACATGGTATAATAATCATTTTCATGCAATAGTTCTTTCAGGACTTATTCACGAAAATATGGCCGAAAATGTTGAAAATTTGCTTAATTTTTAAATAATTAAAATTTGAATAAAAAATTAAATAAAATGGCTTTGAGGTGCACATTCCCACCCTACAAAGTATACCTGTACCAAATTTGGTAGCTCTAAGTTCAACAGTCTGTTATGTAGCCCACCAACAGACACACTCACACACAGACTTTCTCTTTTATTATTAGTAGAGATACTTTGTTGACTGCTTGAAAACATAATTTGTCTTATTTTCTTTAATACCATGTTAAGAGAAGAAAGGTTGTTGCTTTTTTTATTTAATAAGTGTCAAAAGCATTTTTAAGTTCAATGAGTGTTTTGTACTTCATATTCAATTTTTTGCCAGTTATTTCAATTTGTTTAGAAATTGAGTGCCTGGTTAGAATTTCACTCCATATTTATTCTCTTTGTTTCTGAGATACTGTATCAAAATATCATTTTATAAACTTTTTTTATATAATTTTTAAATTACCATTTAATAAGATCAAGCTGTTCTAAGACACCTAATGATCAACTTGCTCCCGATTTTGAATTAGTTGCCTTTTTTGTGAAAATGTTATGTTGAAATGCTAACTTTAGATTCTATGAAACCAAGGTTGTTTCCAGAATTAAAAATATACATATCTAATCGTAATTTAGTGATAGGAATAGTTGAAACTGTCTTGGAAACATACACAGATCAAATATATATATATATATCAATGTCATGAAAGTCAAAAAATGTTGAAATAAAATGGAGAGACTGTATCTTTTATTTGTATTTCATTCAAATTTCTGGTTTATCATAATGTTCGGGGTAAAGGACAGTGTTTTTAGCCTTATGCCAGCACTGTGCGCAGAAAACATTATGATTTCACTAATTTTTTAACGGTCCGTATAGATTTTACTTACCCTGATGAGCATCTATACGCTTTTACCGATTTACTACAGTCTCTCCATTTTATTTCAACATTTTTTGACTTTCATGACATTGATATATTTTCCACAAACCTTCTTGAATTGCAGCATTATTGCGCATTCGTTGTGTTTGTGTTATATTTTTCTATATTATTTTATCTCCCCCTTATATATATATATATTCCACTTTTGTTTATTTTCTCTCTTTAAGAACTCTCGGCTTTTTCTTACCGCAGATTTTTTTCTTTACATTTTCTTTTATGAATGTTTTTGTTGTATATGTTGCTTTTACAATTCTGCTATGTTTCTTTCTTATTTGTTATATATATATATATACCATTATATCACTACCATTGCTTGAGTTATAAAAACTCTTATATATATTTCTGCTGTTATATTTAACGTATTTTTTATCTCACTGTGAAAAATTCTTGTATTTCTAGTTTAAATTTCAAAGTAGCAGAAATATTTTGCAAGGAGATCCTATTCTTGTAATTGATGATGGTTGCCAGCAAGAAGTTGAGCTTATTAGTCAAGATAGAAACATCATTGCAGCAACTTTCACACAGTTCTTACTAAAAAACATAGGTAATGAAGTATTTTTTCCCCTTATTGTTTTGACAGTTAACTTAACTTTATCTTTTAGATTATTTCTATATCGTATCTGCCCCTATTGAAATCGAAATTTTATTGGAGACGTTTCCTCTTTTTAATGTTTTAGGATTATAATCAATCAAATACCTTAAAATCTTAGCTTTTTTAAAATTGATTTTTTATAGTGATTTGAAATAAATAAAAACTATTATAGTAACTATTTCAAAAAATTTGAAAATCATTGCATTTTTATGAAATTTTACTCATTATATAGTAATACTAATATAATATCCGAAATCTGTCTCGCACTGATCCGGTAACGCTCTGACGTCACCAACAATAAAATTCGCGCCATAGCACTGCGAGACATTAAACAGCATTATTTCATTGTTAGAGCACCTAAATTTCAGTAATTTTAAATTTAAAAGAGTAATTGTCGGTCTAATTTCAAATTTAATAGCTCTAAAATGGTGAAATAAAATTTGCTATCGATTGATATAAAATTTATTGCGCTATGATCAATAGTTCCCGAGAAAATTTAAATTATATGAATCATATATTTCGAATTAATTTCCGTTTTTTAATAGAAAGTAGTAAATTACGTCAGTGGTATATCATGCGCGTGATGCAGTTTGGACGCCACGATGCATCTGATTATTTATTGCAATTGTGATGATACAATTTGACAATATTTCTCGACAGCGTTAAAATTTACACAAAGACATCTGAAGTACAAGGAAAATTGTTAAACAATGAAAAATACTTCACACGGAATGTTGTTCACCAAGAGATTTTTTGAATGAAGAAATATGTAAATAATAAAAAAATATTTCCTGTCATGAAACATATGTTTATTTTGTTTTCAATCAATGTTAAACATTTATCTCGCATATATATCTATTTAAACACGTCAAATTTGATGGGAAATCTCTCGAATGAAGAGGCAATTTGCATGACGGGTGATTTTCTAGTTATATAGTAATTCTCTTACATTTAGGAATAACATTAACTTCTGATTGGGATTTTGTTTTCTTCATTTTATTAATTTTTGTTCTGTTTATTCATTTTGTGTGAACTTTAAGTAGTTTAAACTTGTATATGTTGCTTTCTGTTAATTGTTTTCCGTCCAATTTACAGGAGGGTCAGAGACATTTAAAGATAAACAAGACTTTTTTCAACATGAAGTTAGAAAATATCATCAGAAGCATTTCCATGATAAAATTTTTATTAAAGTGACAAGAGAATCTCTTCTAGAATCGGTATTTTTCCCGTCTTATTACATTTGCAATGTTTATTATTTGATGCATTAGAAATTTTGTATTGTATCTGTTTCTTTTATCCCTAGTCTTTTAAAGAAACGAAAAGTTTCGGTGTCAGCGATTGGTGCAAGAATTTTGAAATAACTTTTATTGGAGAAGAAGGTAAGCTCTCCTATTGTGTTAAACATAACTAGTTTCTCGTTAATAAGCATTTAATGGTGTATTTTTCTAGTTATTAGTTCGAATCGAAAAGTATCTATTCATAATAAAGTAGATAAATTAGTAGTGTATGTATCCCATACCCCTGAGTCTATGATCATTATGATTATTCAGTAGTTGTGAGGATATAAGTATCCAAAAAACTATTAACCCCTTAACTGCCGCCGGCGTATATATACGCCTCACTCAACCGACGCGTCAACTGCCGCCGGCGTATATATACGCCTTTCCGAAGTACGATCCTTTGCATTGCGCTGCTATAAAGAAAACTGCTCCCTCGGCCTTGGAATGCCATAAAATGACCTTGACAATGTTTGAAACGGATTTTCTTATTTCAGAGAAGAGGGTAGGGTATTGGTAAAGGGGATGTTTCTGAAACGGTGAAAGTCACAGCTGTGCAGTTTTTGCTTCTGTTTCTGTTCGAGTAGGTCGTGCTTTTTTTATTCTTCTTTTGCTTCCGTTTTCGTTTATTGTGCGAAATAGAAGATCTTTTCACGAAAATGTCTGACAGTGATTTAGATGACTATTTTCCGTCGTCTTCAGGATCAGAAACGTCGGAATATGATGCTTTGCGCTGGGGATGGTTGGAGGGGGAGGGATATGAAAGTAAGGGGTACTAAAAAAGGATTAATCGAGGGGTATCGAAGGGGGGGGAAAAGAGATTCAGAACCATTTGCCTGGGATGTGCCCATGTCTCGAATATGGGAGAGAGATGCAACGGTAAGGACGACAAAAAAGTTGTACCATGTAGGATCAAGTGGCATTGGGGAGCGAATTGTGCGAGATCTCGTCGGCAGTTAAGGGGTTAAGAATGCTAGATAGTTAATCCCTTAATCCTTTCAACTTCAATACATGTTTCGTTTTAAAAATTGCTAAATTTATTTCAAACATGAGTATTAGACATGTAGCTGATCATGAATATGTGGAGGAAAAGAATTTGGCATTTTTTATTTTCAAGAAATTTGTGGTTTCGCAGTGAAACCAATGAATGGTAACGGGTTATTTTCCCTCTGAATAAGTCATCATCGAAATGCAATTTAAATTATGTATTTAATTTATAAGCATACGTGAGCATTCAAGTTATTCAATGTTCATAACATTCAATATTTCTTTCGAAGACTCGGGTTTAAAAAATATCGGTTTGTGCGAGAACCCTCATCATTTTGTTTCTCTTAGAGATCAAAAGCAATTTTGCGATATCTTTGTGAATACTAACAGTATTGAACTGGAATTTTTATATAAGTTGGCCTATATATCTGGCTCTTAAGTTATGAAAGAAAAATTTCACTGTGTTTCGCCCATGTGCAGTAAAAAAATGCTCGATGTGTGGTTTCACTGCGAAACCGATGGACTCGAAAGGGTTCACAGCTTGGGTTTTTTTTTACTATCTAATTAGATGTCTTCTGTTTTGGGGATGTGGTGTTGTATTTATTCAAATACATGTCCACTTGAGATCTTAATGGATTACTGGTCATTTTTGTATCGAGTTATAACGTCTACGAATGACTTACTTTTAGCTTATAAGGTGAAAAATGACATAATTCAATCTGCGAGGCTAGCTCGGGCCAGCTTGTTAAGGGGTTAAATCAAGAGTGGTTTAAAACTTTTCTGAGCAAAATGATTTTATTCTTTCTAAAACATTCCAGAAGTGTTTAACTGGTATGAATTTTACTTTGTTATAAAAAAAATTAAATTTCCAATGTTTTTCTGAAGCCTGCATTATATCTTGATTATAATTCCGCATTAATTGATTGGGTTTTCATTTTAGGTATCGATTGGGGTGGTTTGAGGAGAGAATGGTTTGAGTTGGTTTGTTCAGCTTTATTTGACCCTGAAAATTTACTCTTTCATTCTTTTAAGTCAGACAAACAAGGTCTTGTAAGTATGGTTCTTATAGAATCTTGTTTTTTATGTTTTGCTTTCGCATGCATGTTTAATACTAGCTGCCTTCGGAGACCAGCTCGTTCGCCTGGGAATATGATTTCAATTCAATCTTGTATCGTTTTATATTCATGGGTCTCTTAACAACGTCTGATTATGGCAGATATTTAACCCATGTTCTATTAGTGAACTTGGAACAGTTCTGTTCATTATCTATATAAGTGTTCCTAAATGGAGTCAAATAACTGACCATGTCCAGTAACCACTAATTCCACGTTGTCGGCACTATCTTCACTTTCTTATTCTTGTAAAATATGCATTTGATTTCAACATTAAAATGACGCAGCACATTTTATGGCCAGTGGCATCTTAGCTGCATTAAAACATGCTGAGAAAAGAATGAAAGCATAGCAACCATAACCATTCAGCTTAATGGATATATTTCTTAACGTAAGCAAAGCAATATCTCGGAGAGCTTGGTTTACAGATTTCATAAAAATCTTGATGAAATAAAATATGAAAGCAAATTGTATTATGATCCTATCTCAGATTACAACAATGAAAGAAAAATATGTAATTAAATATTTGTTTAAACAATGAATACGGTTTGAGTTGCATTGCAACAATGAAATGTGTTATTGTAAATTATGCTGAAAAATATTTTTAAAAATTTATTAAAATTCGAGGAAAGATTGTACGTAAATTTAATTGATATCATTGGAAAAGTAATTTTATCCACTTCCAGATGGTGTAAAAGTGATTTTTGAGCTGTTATATTTTCGGAAGTTATTAAGGAACGCCTGAATTTCGCCTAATTTTTAATTAATTAAACTTTTAATTAAGATTTCAAAAAAAGGGCTCCAAGGTCCACATTCCCACCCTTCAAAGTTTGTTTGTGCCAAATCTCGTAGCTCTAGAGCCAGCAGTCTGCCCTGTAGAGGACCGAAACACACACAGATGCACACATTCTTCTTTATTATTAGTACAGTATACTCTCTATTATCTGTGCTCGCTCTGGACTCGCAAAAAAATTTAAAGAGAAACGCTTATCGTGCATGTAAAATCGATGTTGATGTTCGATCGAGAGATGCATTCTTCGAAACTAGTGAGCCATGACGGCGGAGGCTAAAGAATAGATTTTTTCTTTTTTCCTCCACGTGCAATCTCTGCCGGTTGAACCCCTAATTTTCTGAGAAATGAATCGTCCACTTCCTGCTAGCTCATTCTCGTACGAACACGCTTCTTCTCCGACACGTCATTCTTTAACTTCTTCGTCTTCTTTCGCTTTCACTCGTGTTCCTTTAGTTTTTGCGTCTTGTTTATTGTCAGTTATTAGCATGAAATTTTTTACTGGCAAAAATGAGTGGTGTGAAACGAAAACTAGACGTTTTAAATGTTAAACAAAAATTAGAAATCCTTCAAAAACTTGATAATGGAGAATCAGCTCGTACTGATGCAGAAGATGTACAAAATGAGGGAAATACAATTTCTCATTCTGCTGCTCTACAATCTGTGGAAACTTTGTTAGATTACATGGGACAAAGAGGATTTGATTACGGTGACATTACTGCGGCTCGTAAAATATGTGTCGATATACGACAAGAGATGAACAAAGAGCAGAAGCAAAGACGCGTTGCAGATTTATTTTAAGCATTAAATGTTAAAAGGAAAATTCCAAGTGTGATGTTAGACAGCATTCAAATGTAAGTAATTTTTATATTTTTGTACTGATGTTGATTTTTTCTTTAATAAAAACGGAGTTTTCGGATTATCCGTGTTTTTCTATTGTCCGTGCGATCCCTCCCGGTGATCAACCCGGATAATCGAGAATGCACTGTAGATATATTAAAAAGTAGATTTCTTAGATGTCTGTTTGAAATTTCTTGCTAATATTTCTCTACTAACAAAGGCAGGGGAGACTTGTAAATCTTCAATCCAGAGTCAGCAGTTTCTTATCAAAATTTCATTTCTAATATTTTGTATTCCCCGTTTTGAAGTTGTTTAGTTGCTTCTTGGTGTCCTTTTTACAATGAGTTGACATCTACAGGTGGCCTGTGCCATTTTGCTTGTAATATACTCAAAATAATCTTGGGATGGAGCCATCTAAAATATCTTCTTCTTCAAATTATCTTCTAAAATCTAATCTTTCGTCATATTTCATTGATTTTAAAAACTGTTTCAAGGCTACAATAAAAAGTTTTATATATTTCAGAACAACTGCAGTCGAAATTGTTGTCACAAATTCATTCCAGAAGTTGTTCCTTCTAAATCCATGTGTTTTTCAATTTCTGATAAGTTTTTATGCTAATAGCTTTCAGTCAAATTTGCTTTTGTAATTCGAATGTATGATTATGGATAGGTATAATATAATGCATGTTTGGGTAAATAGATAATTGATGTATATAATTTACTATATATATAACAAATTGATTTTTCTCAAGTGTTAATTTTTTTTTTTTATGAAAACGAATTTTGATTTTAAAATTGTTTTAAGTGTTTTTTTTTTATTATTTGTAAACTTTTATTTTAGACTTAGTGAAAAAATATGTATTTAGATCTAATGATTTTTCTTTGAAAAATAGAAAAATTGCTAAATACAAAAAGCTCATTATTCAGAAATGTTTGGTTATGCACCATAAGTGCAAAACCAAACATTTTAGCCTAACTTTTTACTATTCTGGGATGAGATTCTTCCGCTTTTTTGTTATTTTGGAGAAATTTCGCCTTTAAAAAAAAAAAAATCCGTTTTTTTTCCCCCGCTGCAAAAATTTGCTTTTTCTTCCGAAAATTCCACTTTTGCACAAAGAAAAGAAACCTTTCTATCTTCCATTTTTGAAAGAAAATTCTGGTAATAGTTAATAATAATTAAATATTGTTTTTCTTATACGTACTTAATTATAAATAATTAAGTTATTAATTATTATAGCGCAATATTTTCATCATGTTGCATGTTTTGGTGTTTTACTTCTTAAAACATCCTTCGCGTATAAATAATGGTACAAATTTTTTGCTCGCATATGATTTCAGTCTTTTTGCTTTTTTGCCAATCTCATCCCTGACTATTTCAAGAAAATGTGTATTCATAATTCTTAATTAAAAATTCTTTTCCTTCTAAGATTCAGATTTGAGAAATGCTTGTTTGTTTTACTAGTTTCAAAATTGATTTAGGATTTCTTATAGTAGGTATGGAACAAGGGGGGAGGTAGTTTAAAAGTAATATGTGGTTCAAATTGAATTTTTATTGTAAATGTTTTGTTGCATATACCTTAAGTAGCATTTATGTAAAAGCTTATTTTTAATTCCAGGTACACCCTTGTCCTTCTTACAAAAGACCTTCTCATTTAAAGCTGAAGTATTATGAATTTGCTGGAAAAATTGTTGGTAAATGTTTGTATGAGTCTTCATTGGGGAGTTCATATCGCCAATTAGTGAAAGCCAAATTTTCAAGATCATTTCTTGCTCAACTTATAGGTTTGAGTGTACATTATAAGGTAAAAATTTTTGTGTCTCATGTCAATTTTTCCATGGTATTATCTATCTAAGATAGCAAATTTGGTTTATGTGGAGTTTACGGTACACACTTCCTTCCTCTTAGGATCGCCAACTCTGTGCCGCCAAGAACGGAGGTGGGAGAACAGTTGTTTTGGATGCGTCTAGATGTTTTTAATGAGTTAAAAGTGTGCATGCCTACAAATTGATCTTTTCATCGGTGTTTTGCTTATCAGGATATATTGCAACTCGTTTCGATTGGACTATTTTGTTCAACTCTTTGATGTGATCGGTTGATAAATTCGAATTTGAATAAAACTTCGTTTGGAATTCTTCGGATTGAATATCGGTTCAGTACTGTGTATGTTATTCTGTGTGTTTTGTTTCTCAATGAATAAGTGAAGCTACGAGTATTCCGCTTTGCTGAAAGTGAAGCCGCTGATATTTTTTAGGTTATAAAATTTGCTCGGTACACGCTCGAAATGCCGCATTGTGTGCAGAAATTCTAGTTTTTGGAATTTTTAAAAAACCCTAGATTCCTAACATTCAATGAAAAAGCGAAGCTGCTGGCTTCCTGCTATGCTGAAAGCAAAGCCGCTTGTGTTTTTTTAAGTTAAAAAAATTTGCCCGGTACACGTTTAAAATGCTGCAGGCATTGCGAGCTCAATCTCTTGTTTCCGGGTGACGCATGCACAAGAGATCAATAACAATCGCACTGCACATCCAAAACAATATTTGGCAACAGCAACTGACATTGCGCCAAGAAAAATTGGTAAGGAACGGGCGAGTACCGTAAACTGCACATTTACTGCAAATTCATTTTAAATATAAAATGTAATTATATCTAAATAATTATTTACTTTTTTTAAAAAAGAATACTATATGTTATATACTATGTGGATCTGAAAATTATTAGCATTTTCATTCAACTAACTTTAAAATTTGTTTCTAAATCAATTTTCAGATGTGTTAATGTAAACTGACTCAATAAATGTATTTTGTAAATTATTATATATTTGAAGAAAAAGAAGATAAAAAATAATTCTTAAATCTGAGTTATTGTTTTTTTCCCCGCAGTACTTCGAGCATGACGATCCAGAACTGTACGTCAGTAAAGTTAAGTTCATCTTGGAAAATGATATCGAAAGCATGTCGTTTGGAATATATTTTACAGAAGAAGTGTATGATGCATCTGGGCAACTTTTAGAAGTATTATAATTATTCAGAATTTTTCGCTTATTGTAACATTTATGTATATAAATCAATGTTTACAGAATTTTAAATGTTATGTTATCTGCCAGTGTTTTGTAACTGAATGTTAGTCATATATTTTTTTTAATTGCAGGAAGTTGATCTCATTCCTAATGGATCTAACATACCCGTCACCAATGCGAACAAAATTCAATACCTGAATGCGCTTGCTCAATACAGACTTACTACTAGCGTCAAACCTGAAATTGAGCATTTTCTTAAAGGGCTGACTGAATTAATCCCAGATAATCTGTTGTGCATCTTTGATGAAAATGAGTTGGAGGTATGCATACTTCCTGGAAATATTTTTATCTGATTCAAAGATCTATACATAGATTAATGCTTTTGCTATTAATTCAGCAGTACTTCTCTGTGAAATAGAGTAAAAAAAGTTTCTCGTTGTGAATACTCTAAATGAACTTAAAAATGCTCATTTCCGTGGGTAATTTGATCGTATTCCTATGTATCTGTTTTGCTTTGTATAGCAATTTAATATGTATTCTCGCTCTCCTAAACAATTTTCAACTGGTATATACCACCAATTAGTCAGATTTTGAAGAGAAAGTGACATCATTTTGATTCCCCCCTTGATATATTTTCAAAGTAAAGTAAAAACTGATTTTCTACTGATTTTTCTTTTCGATGATTTTTTCTAAAAAAATTTTTTAAAAAAGATCCCTTGAAAAAAATTCTTGGATTTTAACTTTACTTCACTGTCATCTGAATTTTGGTGTTTCTAATATAATTTAAGAGACTTTCACTGATATATAGGTATTAAATTAATTTCGATCACCATAAAAAATGTTATTTAATTTTCTGTTGTATTCAACCTGTTAAAATTTTCTTGCACCGAATTTCATGTAGAGTCGCTTAAACACTCTGATTAAAAATGTTATTGCCTTTTCTTTCTCTAAAAGTATACGACACTTTTTCATAGGAAACGTTGTTTGTTTGCTATATAAATGTACAACTTCTAATTCATAGCCATGTTGTAATTTTTCACTCGTATGTGGATGAGGTGAAAAAGGTGGTCACATTATTATTAAGCTTCAAAATTCCAATATATAATGTGGACATATTTTTACAATGCTTGAAAATAAAATTTTGATCAATTACTGCGGAAAATTGAATGTGAAGGAAACTCCTTTGTTTCCTAATCGGATGTATAATTTTTTAGAATCACTGAATATGACATAGTTTCGTATGTTTTCTGAATTTTAACTTAACAAAAAGTTTTTGAAATATAGACTATAAAAAAGTTTTGAAATATAGACTATAGTAGTTAAAGCAGTGTTTGCTCGATTTTTGTTTTCAACATACACTTAATTTTTTTTTTTTTTTTTTTTTTGGTAATATACTATTTAATCATGCTATATCCATTTTTTCATTCCAGAATTAGCTGATAGTTTCAATTCAGTTTTAAAGACATATTTTCTTTCTGAGACTTAATGGTGAAATCTAGACAAAAATTAATATGAGGGTAAGTCATTAACAAGTCCAAAGATAAGAAAAAATTAATTTACCATGATAATCACTTGGAAACAATTTTATTTTTCAGCATAATCTCCACCAATGTTGATGCACTATCCCACTGTTTTATCAGCACCCCAATTCCAGCTGCATAAAATTCTTTGGGTTGCTGTCTCATGCACAGCAGGACATGATGTTGAATGTCGTCACCATCTGCAAAGTGTTCGCCTCCAAGATGTTGTTTTAGTGGACCAAACAGATGAAAATCACTTGGGGCTAAGTCTGGTTGGTCGGTGCTACAGCATCCACCTTACAGCCCAGACTTAGCCCAGAGTGATTTTCATCTGATGACGACGTTCAACACAAAGTCCTTCTGTGGATGAGACAGCAACCCATAGAATTTTATGCAACTGGAATCGGAGTGCTGATAAAATGATGGGATAAGTGTATCAACATTGGTGGAGATTATGTTGAAAAATAAAATTGTTTCCAAGTGATTATCATGGTGAATTATTTTTTTCTTATCTTTTGTGACTTACCCTCGTACATACTAGCCACCTTCAGTGACCAGCTTTTGGCTGTAATGTTAATAGCCTTTGGCTATGCTTGCAAATTGATGAAATAAATTGGCAATAGTGGTGGCTGAGGGACTATGCCAAAGTTTTATTTTGCGATATATCTGGAAAATGAAGGTGGGTGGGTGGCAGGCGAGCATTTATGACGTATGTAGGGGTCATAAACTTTCATATGAAATAAAAATTGTATACCCAATGAAAAAATACCACTTTTTTTCATTGGGTATATTCAGTTCATAATTACACTTCTTTGATTTGTGATATTTCTGTTTCAGTTACTTATGTGTGGCACCGGATCATACTCTATAGCTGATTTCAAAGCAAATCATGCTTTAAGTGGAGCTACATACGAGTTCAGGAAGGTAAAATATATTCTGTAATAATATCTGCATCAAATGTCGGAGATTTTTGAACAATTCATCAGATATTAATATGATTATATTAGTATCTCTCGGGAGATTTTACTATTAGCAATTTTTTTAAAGTATATTGCAATCCCATAAATAATGTAGTTTTTTTAGTTGCATGATATAGAAGTCAGAGGGTGAGGAAATATACTACTTACATCATATTGCTATAAAGGGAGGTCATAATTTACCTTATTCTTATTCCTCGTGCAAGTTTCGAAGAGTGCAGTTCGATTTTAACAGTTATTTTTTCAAACTTGTAATGGAAGTAACAAAGGAGCATACTTGACACATTTACTTCATAAGTTCAATGAAGACAACACAATGGGAAGTGCGAGGAATATTAATGTAGGGATTGGACAATAAATGTAAGCTAATGTCAATTTTGGTTCCCAAAATTTTGAGTCAGAAACTGCAGCCTAGAAGATGAGCCTCATCCTGGAAGATATGAAGAGCTGGACGAGGGTCTTACAAACTCTGGTGAAGAGCTGGATGAGGGGTCTTACAAACTCTGGTGAAGAGCTGGATGAGGGGTCTTACAAACTCTGGTGAAGAGTTGGGCGAGGGGTCTTACAAACTCTGGTGAAATAAAATCCCATTGCAACTGTTGAGGAACTAGCCCAGAAGCTTAGGTTTGGTCATTCAGTCACGCATCGACACCTGCGGGCAATCAGAAAAGTCAGCAAATTGGGTCAACGTGTTCCACACAAACTTTCCAAGTTTAATTGATTGGAGAGAGGAATGTGTGCTCTTCTTTGCTGTCACGTTAAAGGAATTAACTTGTTTTGGACCTAATAGTGACAAGAAATGAGTTTTCTACAACAAAGCACTGAGGATGCTAGACAAGGAATGGGGAAACACTGCCACCCCAGACTGAAGAAGGTATTCACACACATAAGGTGTTATCTCTTTTTTTGGATATGAAAGGTGTAGTAAATGTTTTATTTATAAAACAAATCGAAGATATAACAAAGGAGATCTTCTGTGAGTAGCTTGAGCATTGCTAGTTCAGAGCCAGAAGAAAAACAGCCATTTTTGATTTCATAGCGAAAGGTGTTCTTCCGTTAGGACTATGCTTGGCCCAGATAAAACGAGGATGCCAATACAAAGTCTGGAGGGGTTGGAATGGAAAACAATGCTTCACCCACCATATTCTCCCGACATTGCTCCCATCTGATTATCATTTATTGCACAGTCTTCTAAATCATTTCAACAGAGGAAATACGAATTCTGTTGACAATGTCAGGACAATACTAGAGGAGTATTTTTCGACATGGACGAGTGAATTTTGGAAGGGGTTGTTGAAAATCCACCAGATAGATGGAGAAAAATCTTAAAAAATTAAGGAGAATATATTTTATATGAAAAGAATTTTGTTTAATTGCAATTTTGAAAAAGAAAAAAAAAATGTATTATTTTTAGGGTGACCCAATACACAGAATTTACATGAAAAATGTAAATTTTTTATATCACTTAAACTTCATGAGCAAACTGTTTCATCATCTCTTTATTTTTGTATTTTTATTTTAATGTAATTTAAATCTGGCAAGAAATGTTTTCATTCAAATGAACTATTTTGCTTGTTTGTTATTGTTTTAAACATATTCCTTTGACTTTTTTTAGAAAATGAAGAAAGTTAGTATTCTTTTAAAGAATACTAATTCTCTTGAAAGTTAAAGCATCGTACCAGTAATGACTTCATAACTAACAATCAGGTTTTTTCACTTTAGTATTATGAAGGTTTGTCATTAATCCACACAAATGTTTTCAAATGCAGTGATTTTATAAAATTTCGAAATGAAATAGGAACCAATATGAAGTTAAATATTTAAACTTTTGTAATTTGCTTTACCAATAACTGTTAAATATTCAATGAATGTTTAATTTGACTTGAAATACAGAATTAAAGTTATTTATTTTTCATTTCTTTGGCAGTTAGCTGAAATTGAAATATTTAATCACATTAAAATAAACATCTAATAAATTGCATTTTTACTGTGTTTTAGTTTCACTTTTTATATCTGTATCGCATGAATTTTAGGTTTTAGAATGGTTCTGGATCGCAGTGTCTAATTTTACTGAAGAAGAAATGGCAAGGTTGCTGCAGTTCACAACAGGCTGTTCCCAATTGCCTCCTGGTGGATTTGCAGAATTAAATCCAAAATTTCACATTTCTGCTGCACAGACTTTTGGGAATCTGCCTACAGCACACACTTGGTGAGTAGTTTAGATTTTAACCTTGTATATCATACTAGCTGAAAACCCAGCTTTGCTCCGGATCCATATTTTTTCATATGTTCAATTCCGGGTTCTTTTTTTTTTTTTTTAAATAAATATTGTCACTAACTTTCTCCAATAAATGTAAATCTCCTTTGAATCTTATCTTGTTGAATTAAAGCTTTCGATTCTAGCATTTTATTGCCTTATAGCAATATGGTTTGAATGGAAATGCAAGAAGTTTGGAAAAAGAAAATTTATTCTATACTTATAAACAATATGCCATATAATAATTAATGCAACTTTAAAATGAACAATTATACTATACAGAATTTCCCTGGCATTGTTGATTAAAAATTTAAGCTTAAAAAAATCTTTAGAAAGGTAAAATTATACGTTGCAATATAAAACATCAAAAGGCAAAAAAAAAAAAAAAAAAAAGAGAGAGAGAGAGAAAATGCCAGAAAACGATTTTTTTCCCCCTATGTTTATAAATTAAAACACGATAGCATAATATTTTGTCTTGCAAAAGAAAAAATAAAACGAAATAAAAAATACAATAAACTTCCTTCAATACGGTTCAAAAAGAAGATAAATAAATAAAATAAAATTGAGGAAAAGAATGCAAAAAACAGTTTCCTTTAATTATGGCTCAAAAGAATAATATATAATGAGAAATAAATCAAATAAAATTTGGGGGGAAAAATGCAAGAATGGATAAATTAAACACCAGAGCTTTTCTTTTTTCCCATATTTGAGTAACAATGGAGAAAAAAAGGAAATAGGCAAAAAAACGTCAAATTTCGCTTGAAATTAAATAAATAAAAACCTAATTCAATTTTTAAAAATTTTTACGGCATTAGCTCCCTTTATGCTAATACATCACCATGCCAAATTTTGTTCTGTTAAGCCAAACAGTCTGGGCATGAATAAATAACAAAAAAACTGAACATGCATATTATATTTGGGAGCAAATGCTGAATGGAGAAATGAAGGTTAAAATATGCTGAAAATGGAAAGGAAAAAAATAATAAGTTTTTCGTGGAGGTTCAAGAGATTGCATCAGTTCATTTTTCTTTCTCGTATACAAAGAGAAAGTATTGTAATCGTCAAAAAATTCGAACTCGAGATTTTGATGGAGCTTCACGTTTTAGACCTCCCTGAGTCCGAAAAACACAATTTTGGAATTATGTCTGTATGTCTGTCTGTGAACACGATAACTCGAAAACTATTAGAGCTACGGGGATGAAATTGGGTATGTGGTCTTTGAACATAATTTGTAGGTTTCTATCAAATTTTGGACAAAATCCGTGAAAGGAAAGTCTGTCTATTTGTATGACGCTATAACTCAAAAACTTGAATAGCTAAATGGATAAAATTTGGTACACAGTTTTATCGTTATGAATGTAGGTCCGTTTAAAAGTTTGGGCCAAATCCGTCAAAAAGGGGCATTCAAATTGCATATTCAATTTCTTTTAATCCGATTCTCATTCGCATGCGTATTGGTAGCAATCTGTTATTGTTGTAAATTTTATTTACAACAATAAATAATGTTCTCAAACATGAATTGTAAGAAATTTTTTATTGTTGTAAATGAAATTCAAACCGATCTCATTATTTCAGCAAATCTTTTATTCACGCGCTTTTACAATTGTTATGGTTGTGGTAGTATAAATTGTTTTCTTGGGAATTCAATTCCAAAGCAGAATTTTCGCTTTAGTATTCATTGCATTGCCCATTTTATCGCACCTGCTTCAAAGTAATATTTTTTTGAAACATGGCAACAGATATTTGATTTCAGGTTGGTTGGTTTTTTTGTTTTACTTTCTCGTATACGAAGTATACAAAGAGAAAGTATTGTAATCGTCAAAAAAATTCGAACTCGAGATTTTTACGAATCTCCACTTAGAAAGTATACAGGAAAGTTTAGGGGAAACCACTCCCGCTGGTTTGATTGGTTGCTGTAAACTGCATCAGTGGTTCAGTAGTAGCTATAAACTGTTCATTGAAAATTTATTACTTACCTTATGTAATTTGCGGTAATATTTTGAATGTTGTGTGACATGCTTTGTTGTGCAGTTTTATTTGTTTAATATTGCTATTATAGTAGATCTACATCAGCTGTTAAAAGTCAACTCAAAATAAATGTGTTTTGTGCATTACAATCAGCCTTCTATTTTAATTGGAAACTTACGAACTTACGATATGTTGTACGAAGAATGCATGTATTAGTAATTTTACACCTGTCAATATATTTATATAATATATATTCTATTTCAGTTTCAATCAGCTGTGTTTACCTGACTATGATTCTTATGAACAATTTGAAAAGGCTTTAAGACTGGCGATCAATGAAGGCTCTGAAGGGTTTGGTATGGTGTGAAAAGACGTCTCTCAATTACAAAATGAGTTTTCTTTGTTTTGTAACTGTGTTCTTATGTGTACCAGAAAACTTGGGCTACCTGTGCTCTAGACTATTAAATGTGAGCTCTTGTGTGCGATCAATTACTCTTCCATCTTCACACGAAATTTATTTTTTTATTCATACGAAGTTGGTTTTTTACTTTTTATCATTTTAAAATATTTTAATAGCTGCTTGCTTTTCTTATTGCACCCAATCATCAGGTTGCTTCTTATTTCTCATGTAACATATAGTGATGTGTTGGTTTTATCTTCGACCTAGTTACATTGGTTAGACTTTAGAAATTGCATGGTGCAGAATGCTTATGTTTAGCTGATATGAGTAATTATCAATGAGGTAACTGCAAAATAATCATCGGGTTTTAACTCCAGGGGTAAGATTCTTCCGCCTTTTTTGTTATTTTGGAAAAATTCCGCATTTTTGTCTTTTTTTCTCTCAAAATTCCAGTTTTTTTTCCGGATTTCTGTTTTTTTTTTCCCCCGCAAAAATTTGCTTTTTCTTCCGAAAATTCCGCTTTTACACAAAGAAAAGAAACCTTCCTACTTTCTGTTTTCGAAAGAAAATTCTGGGAAAATATGCTTGACCGTGCGGCTTTACTCCACCGGCTAGGAAACCAGCTGATTCATCTTCTATTGATGAATCAACATTATGTCAGCAAGCTCTACTAGGATGAACATTCCAACATTCTGTGCCATTCAAAGTATTAAGTACCACCTTTTTGCAGAAAACACAACCTCTGTGGCATATTTTGCAAAGAAAAAAATTGTGTAAACATGTTGAAAAAAAAACTAGTTGAAAATTTAAGATCATCTTGTAGGGCTTACCAAGATGAAGAAATAAAAAAAAAATCGAACAAAAACAAATAAATAAACTACGTCAAAAAAAAGAAAAACTCCTGTCAAAAGTGGCAGCTAAAAAGCTGTCTGCAAATGCAGCAACAAAGCAGAGAATAAGACATAAAAAAAACTTCTCAAATTAAAAAATAAAAGAGATGATGAAAAGATTGATTCTCGTATAAATTATGGTACAAATTTTTTACTCGCGTATGATTTCAATCTTTTTGCTTTTTTGCCAATCTTACGGAAAGTGTTACAATTATGAAAATAAACATTACCTCATTAAAAAAAAGGAAACCTTTTTCCTCGAGTAGTTATAAAAGTTCCGTATGTTTTCTTTTTGTTATTCAGCTCGCTTCTATGTGGCATTTCGATTCTTCCGAGAGAAATCGGAGCAAGTCGAAGTTGTCGGCTAATCCGGCGTCTAACAACTGCTTCTCCTCCTGATTAGCATTGAGGGGTGTAATTAATATTTTTTAAGTCGTATCATTTCAAAGCCCGGTGTTTATTTTGTAATAACCTGTATATTATTGGATTTTAATTGCTGAAGTGTTCTGCTTGGGGGCCATACACTCTGTAAATGAATGTTGATGCATTCATTGACTGCATTTTGTGTGTGTGTGTGTTTATGAATACTTTTTGTCACTGATTGAATGATCTCAGGTGTTGCAAATAGTTGTAGAAATATTTATAAATTGTGTTTTATACGTGGGAAATTTTTTTTATTATTATTTTGTTATCTCGAGGTAATTAGTATCTAGTCATTATTTTCTGCTTTTGCTGTTATAAATTCTGCTCTTAATATTTTTATTGTACAGAAAAGGTTCTTCATTTTAATTGTACTTATGTGTCTAATGTAAATGTACTTACTGAAGTTACTTGCTAAATAAAAATTTTCAATAAAACATGCTCTAGAGTATTTGCAATCTTCTTTTTCTACCTCGATGAAGATTGTTTATAGGCTTCAAAATTTCTTCTTTTCAAATTGTCTGTGTAAAACGTTGAAATTAAGATGGAAGACGGTACTCTTTACGTATGTGCCGCGCTATTTTATGATGTTTTTCGTGTATGCTGTAGAGAAAATTATTATAAATATGTTTCAGAATCAAAGATATGATATCATTCCTGCTTTTTACTGTTTCCCTACTGCAATGAATGAAGTAGGAAATATTTTTTAGCTAGATGATAATTAGTGGCGCAAAAATGGTCCAAAAATTTAAATGATTAAAAATATTACATTTATAAAATGCAAAAAGTTGTGTTTGAAATAATTTGATTAAGCATATCTGTGGAACTAAGGATGCCGACTCGTATTTAGGATACTGCAGTACTAATTCGTGTGATACTTTGAAGTTTTAATGAAATATTGGACTTGCAAATTATCTTTTATTGTGTTATTGAATAACATATAATCATTACGACTTAATTTGTGTAGGAGGTCACAATAATTGCTTTTACATTATGACGTTGGATTTAATAAAACTTCTTTCTTGGAAACATTATATGAACATTAATCTCGTGGAATTTTTTAAATACTCTAAAATTCAAAAGACTTATATATAATCTTGTCTGTAAAATTTTCTATGTAGTTGTAATACTAATATTTCTTTCAAATTTAAATAAAATTTGTAGTATCTTTTTTTAATTTAATTTTTGGATAAAAAAACTCATTTATTCATATTATTTATGTTTATTCATATATTATAGGTGTGTCATATTTTAGTACTTATTTACTACGAAATCCAGGTTTAGTTATTTATATCCAGGATTTGCTGCTATTACATTAAAAAAACAGCTAACAATTTTATACGAGCTTTATAATTTTCAAATGCTTTTTCTGTCTTTTTTTATCAAATGTGAAAGAAAAATAATTCTGTTGTTCCTATTGTCGCGTGTTTTTTGAGTCAAAAGTTATTTCCTGGCAGTGTCTCAATATCTGTTTTTATTAGTTATGTGAAACGTTCATATTTCACTTAATTAATAATTAATTTCTTTCTGCACTTTTTTTTTATTTTGAATCCCTATGCAGCCATGCATTATACTTCTTAAAAATACTTCTCTAAAGATCTTCGTATGAGCAATAATCAATTAATTGCAATAAAAATTGAAATATGCATCGAAAATGTGGATTTATTGTGTGCAAGTGCTTTATTATTGTGAAATTTAAACACTTTATCTTGTGAAAGTATGATCTGCTTTTTGCCATTGTGTAACTATAATTTATTTGCAAAAGACTTGTACAGTAAAAAAATTTAAAAAGTAACGAAATAATATCATAATGCTTAAATTTTTAATGGGGAAATTCTTTATATACTAGAAAATCACCCATCGTGGTACGACGGGTGCAAATTGCCTCTTCATTCGAGAGATTTCCCCTTCAAATTTGACGTGTTTAAATAGATATATATGCGAGAGAAATGTTTAACATTGATTGAAAACAAATAAAATAAACATAAGTTTTATGACAGGAAATATTTTTTTCTATTTATATATTATTTACATATTTCTCTATTCAAAAAAAACTCTTGATAAACAACATTCTGTGTGAAGTATTTTTCGTTGTTTAACAATATTATTGGAATTCAGATGTCTTAATGTAACTTTTAACGTTGCCAAAAATATTATCAAATTATATCATCACGATTGCACTAAATAATTAGATGCATCATGGCGTCCAGGCGTATGATATACCACTGACGTAATTTACTACTTTCTATTAAAAAACGGAAATTAATTTGAAATATATGACTAATATAATTTAAAATTTCTCGGGAACTATTGATCATAGCGAGATAAATTTTATATCAATCGATAGCAAATTTTATTTCACCATTTTAGAGCTATAAAATTTGAAATTAGAATGACAATTACTCTTTTGAATTTAAAATTACTGAAATTTAGGTTCTCTAACAATGAAATGATGCTGTTTAACGTCTCGCAGTGCTATGGCGCGAGTTTTATTGTTGGTGTCGTCACAGCGTTACCGAGAGATCTGGGCTGTTATATTAGTAATGTTCGTTTGGAAGAATAGTGCCACAATACGAAATATTCCTTTTTGATTGGAAGGTTTCAAATTATGTATATTTCTTTGAGACATAATACACAATTCCAGTTTTAGTATATACCTGGTGATAGCTGTTATCATAAAGGAAATGGGCAGTTTGTTTGTATTGTCCCATTTTTTCATGTGAATGGGAATGATCTGTGCATGCAACGCAAGTTTTTTTACTTTTTCAAGCAATGATATGTAGAAATTGCTATTGAAATCCAATTTCTAAGATTAAAATAATTTTTTTTCAACCCTTTAAAGGCTCGATTTTTTTCAAAAAAAAATATTTTAAAGTGCTTTTTGACTTTCATTTCTTGAATAAAACATGGGGAAAATACTTTAAAATATCCTTTTTTGTTTTTGGCTGAAAAGCAGTTTGTTACCCATAAAACAACACTGGGCTTTAATTGAAAAAGAAATCTCCTTGATAAAATTCAATAATATCAAGCACAGATGATTTTTTAGAACTAATAATATGGACAAAGAATTTTCTTCAAAATTATAGAATAAAATATGGTATTCTCAAGCGTACAAACGAGGCAAAAAAAGATGCAGCCTCAAGTGAAAATCATCAATTTATTTTTATTCTTTTATCAGCACTCAGGCTGATAAAAGAATAAAAATTCGATCGAATAAAAAATCGGTTTACCACATTTGTATGTTGTAAATCGATTTAATAAAAATTTCAGTCTGTATCCTATTGGCAACAACAGGCATTAGAGCTTCAGTCTTATTCTCAAGATTTTAGAAGACAAAATATGGTATGTTGCTTAAAGGCAACACTGGGCGTTTAAGGGTTAAAGCTGTCCTATGTTTTACTATGAATTCTTGCAGTAAATTTTTTTCTTCCGTGCAACTATTTATTAGTATTGTGCATTATTAATATTTTGCAACACTGTTTAAAATCATTCTATATTTCCTCATAAATAATATTATTATGCATAGTAATTCGTTAATAATTTTTTACGTTGAGATAGTTGTGAATAATGTGTGCTTATAAATAATTTTCCAGCTGCATTATGCATTACTAATTAGTAATTAATTTTAATAGCAATATTGTTATTATATTGGCATCTGCATTAGTTGCATTAAGTAACTGTGTGTGTGTGTGTGTTTTTACCACCTTATTTGTGGGCCTAAATATTTCAAATTAAGATAAGATCAAATATATGACCAAGAAATGCTGCATTATTCATTTAAGCAGTTGTTTCTTCTGTCATATTTTACTAGCATTTATTAAATTGACGTGTTGAGATTTTATTGTGCAAACGAAAATTTTTTTGAATGTATAGAATGATAGGTAATATTTGATGTTTGCTTTTTATTGAAAATTTATTGCATTAGTCATAAAAAATCTTCAATTTTGACTTTAAAAAAGTTTCTATTATCTCAGATAGAAATGACTGTGCTTCGTTTGATTGACAATGTTTTATAAAAACTAGTGGCGGCTCATGAGCTCAGAAACGAGGAGTGCCGCAAGAAAATGTTTATCAAGAGAATACAATTTAAAAAGCTACTTTATCTCTAAGTAGGCCAAATTTTTTAATTCCAAATCTGGATGTGAAATTTCTTGCTTTTCAAACAAAGTAAATAACCAGCATGGGACATTTTCTATTAGTTTTACTAACAAAAATTGAAGTGAATGTTGATGCGACGATTCCTCCGACAAAAAATTATAATAATAATAATCGGAGCTCGCATTTACATTTCCCTCCTTGCCCAGTTCACTCGATAACACTCTTTCAAAAATGAATATCAAATAAGTCATATACAGAAAATTTATTTTTAAGCTAAAGCATATTAAATACATTTTTTACTGAAATACACTAAAAATTTGAAAGTTTTAGAATAGTATTATTTGCTTGAATCTGTCGTCGCAACACAGAGGGAAACTCATAAACAGCCAATGAGATTGCAACTTGTGTGAGAGCGAGGGAAAAAAGAAACATATATTAAAAAGAGCATCTTTCTTTCGTTCAAGTTGGCTAAGTGCCAGCCAGAGCTGTGTTGACTTCCAGCCCATAGCCCGTCTAAGCTAAAGGAAGAAAGAATTGCTTTTTCACTCCGGATTTTCTGCTCAGTGAATGGATTTCGGGGGTGGGGGCAGATTATTTTGCAACTCAGACCTGCGTCTCTCTTCGTTTGGAATCATTTTATGCCATTTTTTTCGATTTTTTATTACTTTTTTTGCATTTTCGTTAGTTATTGAACTCCGAGAGTGGAACAGTAAGCAAATAAGATTCAAAACGAAAAATACAAGCTTAAAAAAATAATTTCAGGGGGTGCTGCAGCTCTGCAAGTCCTAATGGACGAGCCGCCACTGATGAAAACATAATCTTCAACTTGTTCGACTTGAGTTATGATTAAAATGGCATAAAAGTGGTAAAATAAAGGAATTTAATACTTTTGTTAGTAAACATATGTACTTTACTTGCTTTTTCATATTCTAGCAGTTTTCTGAATAATTTATTTTAACCTATGTTTCAGTAATATAATTTTTTTCTGAGCTGTTAAAATATAAAATTTCTTACTCCACAATGAAGAAATATGTTAGTCATTTAAAAAATGGCATTTTTCAGGAGTGAGAATTGTTGAAATTTTTTCACTTCTTTTCCATATATGATTTTAATGTACTTAAAAAGTTTTATGTATAATTGTGATATTATATTTGGAGTGTAAATGATGAGTGTATATGTGCTTACATTTTATAGATATATATGTAAAATATGTACTCTCATTGTTGCTAAATGATTCTTACTGATATTTTTTAATTAATTCAGCATTCCATTTGAAGTTTTCAAAGTTATTTTTCATTGCCATTTTTTTTTATATAAATTTGTTTTAATAAGCAAGTGGTTGTTTGTGAAAGAACGAATAAAAGAATATTTTTTATATTGTTTTTTGTTTACTGAAAGTCTATTTATTGCAGTTATTATTAATGTCAAAATGCATACTTGTTGTCATTAACAGCATCATTTAAAAGATTTTTCTATAAATATTCACTTCATTATGAGCTGTAGAAAAGCTTTGCATGTGTAAAGATGTATAAATTCAACTTACTCCCTCTCATTTTCTTAAATGTAAATAGATGTAATTTACATTGAAAAAGATTGTTGCTGTTGAAGATTTTTTATTTTATGAACTGTAATGCTTCTGTATCTCAGAAAAACTATGTCTTGCTTGATTTATGTTACAATTTACCTCTCCAAAAAATTTATAATGTCTTATTCTCATTTATATTTACATTTCACTTCATATCTAGTCTTACTTCATAACTCATTGTCGGGATAAATTGTTAACTCTGAATTAAAAGAACATTTCCTTTGGATGGAATAAATATAATGAGATTTTAAATAAGTGATTTTACTAGCCTTTAGGCCTATATGTTTATAGTAATTCAACAGCTGTGCAAGTAATGTTTAAAACATGTATCTTTAAAAAGTTTCTTAACCAAAATATTACCTCTCTTGTTCCATTTTGCAAATTAACGTCATATTTGTCAAAAAAGCATTTGTATGTGCCGTGCAACATTTTTCTTCTTATTTTGCATCCTTTGAAAAGAATATTGCCTAATGTTTCTTCATTACTTTAATTTATTATTTATTTTTAAACATTTTTATTTAGTCTTTGCACTTGATATTTACACAATGGTATTCATAGAAAAGTTTTTAAATAACTGTAATTTCTTTTTTGGAAACCACGAGAAATAATTTCTTCTGACTTATAAGAGGATCAGTGTAATTGATTGCTAACATTTATTTGCCCTGTTTTATGAAAATATGCTTTATAATTGTTTTAACCCCTTCGCTTTCATTGGTTTTGCAGTCCAACCACACATTGAACTTTTTTTTACTGCTCATGGGCAAAACGTTGCTTAATTTTTCTCTTATAACTTAAGACCCAGATATATAGGGCAACTTATATAAAAATTCCAGTTCAATACCGTTGGTATTCACAAAGATATCAGCATTGCAAGAGCTAAATTGCTTTTGATTTCTAAGAGAAACAAAATGATGAGGTTTCTTGCACAAATTGATAGTTTTTAAGATTGAATCTTCGAAAGTAATATTGAATTTTACGAAGGTTGAATATCCTGAATACTCGCGTAAACTTATAAATTAAATACATAATTTAAAGTGCATTCCGATGATAACTTATTCGGAGGAAAAATTGCCTGTTTCCGTTCATTGGTTTCACTGTGAAAAAACCAATTTCTTGAAAATAAAAAATGTTAAATTTTTTTTCCTTTACATATTTATGATCAGCTACATGTCTAATACTCATTTTTCAAATAAATTTAGTAATTTTGAAAACGAAACATGTAGTTCACTTGAAAGGGTTAAAGAGGATGAAATATATATTATTTTTTAGGTGATAAAATTTGTTCTTGTCTGTACTCCTAAGCAAATAGATTTGAATTTCATAACAATGAATATAATTAATGCATAAAATAAAATACAAGAATATGCAATTTAATTAATATATTGGATCTTGATTATTAGTAACTGTAAAAACTTTAACTTTTAAAAACATATTTTAAGCGTTTTTTTAAAAAAAGAAATCATTAATTAAAAGGCTGTAAGTATATAAATGTATCTGAGCATTAGGTACCTGGCGATGTTTTAAATAAAATCTTGAATTGCAGGTTTTTGTACTTTTCAAAATTATTACAGTGAAACCTCTTCGAACGGTCACCCCTCTTAACGGCCAATTTTTCGTGGCGCGGATTTTTCGACCCATAGACCTAATGTTAAAATAACCCCTAGTAACGGCCACCCAACCCCTCTGAACGGCCGCCGGGTGGGTTCGCCCATCCCATTTAACAAACACATCGATTAGAAATTTACTTTTTAAACTGAAAAACGAACTTGGAAAAAATGGTTTTTTTATCCGAGAAGGGTAAAAACTTAAAACAGTAACAAATTGTATCCTTTTTTCAAAAAATGTAAAAAATTATTAAATAAAGTACTATTTTCTCTTTAGATAAGTCCCAAACTTCATTTTAAATAAGAAATATGTGTCAGACTTGTTTATATTATGTATTATAGCAATTATCTTGTAATTGTAACGAAAACCCTTCAGAGCGGCCAATTTTTCTCGGAACGGAGGGGTGGCCGTTTGAGATGCGACTTGCGTTGATCCTCTTAATTTTTGATTTACACACTTTCATACGGCTATCAAATTCAACATAATTAGGAATCTTTATTATGGTTTTATTAGAAATATATTTTTATTCATTTTTTATTCCTGTTTATTGAATTGTTATAAAAACTGAAGATGAAAATTTAAGAATAATTTTCATATTATTAGGAGAACATTGGATATTTCATTTTTATTTATAAAGTGAAATATATTTGAATAATGCAATGCACTGCTTCTTAGTAAAAGTTATACTGTGATATATGGTGCTTTTTGTTACACTTATCAATGTGCTTGATATAGATTTTGTTCACATACAGATGTTATGAATAAATTCAGTTTTATAGTATGTAGTCATTCTTCTTACTTTAGTCTTACTCTTCTTGTAGCTGGTTTCTTTCCTGGAAAAATATGTATTTGATATTGACAATGTTAAAAATTTATTTTGAATTGTTAACCCTTTGCCGTGCAAGGCATTAAATTTTTTGAAATATGATGAAAAAACATCATGAATGGGTTTAGTTTATTGTCTAGACATAGAATTTCCCCAAATTTTTTTTTAAAAAGACTTCATTCCGAAGGGGGTCGTCCCCCTTTGGGGTCATCTCCCTCATATGAGAACCCCTTAGATACAGCCTCCTTACTACACTCAAAAAATATTTTTTATTCTTACAGAAAATCATAAATTAAAACTTCAAGAATATTGGAGGAAAATTTTCGAGTTAATTTGCTAAAATTGTAAATGTCCAGAACTGAAAAAATTTCTTATTTCTGAAGTTACGGAATTTTCCCAAACTTTATCTCTTATAATTCCTATTCCGAAATGAAATTTCATAAGGCTGCTATATACATTCTAAAAGAAGTAGTATTAGCCTTATCCTAAACCTATTATTTTCCATTTATAGTTGAATTTAACGATTGACAAGCGAGTGAAATTAGGTGTGCCATCAGCTGACACACTGCGCCACAAAGGGTTAGCACAATAATTTGAGGGTCTGAAAAAGTTTAAAACTATGAAAGGAATAAAAAGGTATGATTTTTTCCCATTGCTGAAAGTTGTGTATTTTGTGGGTATTCACAATATTATCCAGCATTTCAGTGCTGGTGGGCAATGTTATATGAGTGTTAGGACATTATATTGTCTCCTTAAAAATCATGTAACAACTGCTGTTACAGTCTATGGAAATCCAAGGGTCAACTTAATTAAGAGTATACTTTATAGACGAGAAGCATTAATCAATAATTGAAACACGCTGATAAGTAGTTTGTTCGCAGGACTACTTATTATTCCGTACTCTGGAAGAGCCATTATAAAGGTGGAACCACTGTCAGTTGAACATCATGTAATCTTTATTATCAGGAAGGAGTCTCTCTTTTTACTTTCTCGTATACGAAGTATACAAAGAGAAAGTATTGTAATCGTCCAAAAATTCGAACTCGAGATTTTGACGAATCTCCACGTTTTAGACCTCCCAGAGTCCGAAAAACACAATTTTGGAATTATGTCTGTCTGTGAACTCGAAAACTATTAGAGCTACGGGGATGAAATTTGGTATGTGGTCTTTAAACTTAATTTGTAGGTTTCTACCAAATTTTGGACAAAATCCGTTAACAGGAAGTCTGTATGTCCGCGGTCACGTGAACAGTATGACTCAAAAACTTGAATAGCTAGATGGATAAAATTTGGTACACAGTTTTATCGTCATGAATGTAGGCCCGTATTAAATTTTGGGCCAAATCCGTCAAAATGGGGCGTTCAAATTGCACATTCAATTTCTTTTAATCCGATTCTCATGCGCAAAGTACTGGTAGCAATCTGTTATTGTTGTAAATTTTATTTATAACAATAAATAATGTTCTCAAACATGAATTGTAACAAATTTTTTATTGTTGTAAATAAAATTCAAACCGATCTCATTATTTCAGCAAATCTTTTAGTTACGAGTTTTTGCAATTGTTACGATTGTGGTAGTATAAATCGTTTTCTTGGGAATTCAATTCCAAAGCAGAATTTTCGCTTTGGTATGCATTTCATTGCCAATTTTATCGCACCTGCTTCAAAGTAATATTTTTTTGAAACATGGCAACAGATATTTGATTTCAGGTTTGTTGGTTTCTTTCACTTTCTCGTATACAAAGAGAAAGTATTGTAATCGTCAAAAAACATTCGATCTCGAGATTTTGACGAATCTCCACTTAGAAAGTATACGAGAAAGTTTAGGGGAGACCACTCCCGCTGGTTAATGTTCACTACTGAAAACGAACTCTCGCAGAAGATTTTTTGTTTTGACTACATTCTTCAACTCCCACGCCAAACTTAACTGCTAATAACTTGATTTACAAAGCAGAATTAAATGCATAAAAATATATTATTTTTAAAGATGCACACAAGAATTCAACATTGTAAGCATGTATGGATCCATGGATGTATATATCATAATTAGATCTAAGTGACTAAATTTCTCGTCCGTAGTTAACGTGGATAATAATAACAACGCAATTTCACGATTAAAGTAGCAAAATTATGATTAAATTTATATGATTTTAAATTCTGTAAGTTAAATATTTCGGATACAGTTTTAGCGACAGAGAGTGAAAGAGAAATGCCGTCCTATATATAGGCCATCCATCTTAAGAGATACGAAAGAAAATTCTTTGGAATTTTGAAATTGGATTAATTTTACAAGTAATATTTCTGTAATTTTTCATTAAATTGATGCCTTTAAAAATATAATTATTAAAATGGTTCAAAAATCATTTTTGTGAAATAATATTTTTGGAGATATCGCGAAAAAATGTCAAAATCGTGCTCAATTTTTAATTAACTGAAATTTTAGTTAATTGTTGAGTCTAGAATTGTGAAATTTGGTACAAACATACTATGGAAATTGAGAATGTACACCTCGAAGAATTTTTAAAAATTTTAATTAATTAAAAGTTAAGCAAGAATTTGAAATTTTTCAGCGATAACATTTTCCCATTATTTCGCCATTTTTTTTTACTCCAATTTTTTTCTTTCTTTGTTACTTCAAATAAATTTACTTTTTAGATATATTTACTACATTATTTTGATAGATTTACCACTTAAACCACTCTTTCAAATGATAGCAAGATAATTTTTCCTTGGTGATAATGTTATTTATTTCTTTGGTATAATTAGGTAAAATATTTGCGAAACGATTAGATTAATAATGTGTACTAATCGTAATTTAAATTAGAATTATGCATGATCAAAATAAAAAGATCATCGGTTCTCAAGATTTTTTAGACGCTTTAACAGCTGAATTTAAAGATTTAATTATTAATTTCATTAGATACAAAACATACTGCATCAAAATTTGGTTCAAATACTAATTTCCTGTTCACTGTTTCTCTTTTTTTACAACTAATTCATTTCGGGGTTTTTATAATTATTAATAATATCTGCCTACCAAAAGTTAAATAAGTTGGTGGATTTAAAATTGGTTGATATAATTAAATTATTGCAATCAATAAGCTGGTTGTCGAAGGCGGCTAGTATTTAATACTGAGAAATAATAATTTGAGCTCTTCTCTCAAAATATTTTTTCTCCTTTTGCAAGATATGCATATCCTACTCTCTGCTGACTGAAAACAGGAATACCTCTTTCCCGCTCCCCGTTATTTTCCAAGAAAGAATCACCAGAAATATGTCCAATGGATTGAGGTTCCTTTACCCTTTTTACAACGTTGTAAGCATGACCAGATAAAACCCCACCACAAAAAAACATAAATCTACGAAAAGCCCGGGGGGCTCCCTTTTCAAAAATGTCCTTCAAATTAAAATATTTTTCTTCCCCCCCCCCCCCCCCCTTAAAAGTTCTAGCGCCCCGAAGAAGACTTTTCCCCGTCTTTTAATTTAGGCTAGTTCGCTTGTCTGTCAGATTTACGACAGCAAAAAAATGCACAAACAAAAAGCACGTCGTTGAGCCATCTCCAAGGACCGCACTCTTCTTGCACAGAGGCGTTATCATCTTTCTGCCGGGGGCCTCCTAGAAGAATAAAAATCGTGTAGTTATTGCGTCTCGGCCTTGCATAGAAAATGTTGTGGAGGTTTAGCACGAAAATACTTGCTATTTTCATTATAAAAGGCACAGGAAATTTGCTTGAAAAAGAGTTCTTCCCTTTCCCTTAAACATGCGACATTCTAGGGGCCCATATTGACTTATGTGTAAGAGGGCCCACTTGCCATCGGGCAAGCTGTCAACCTGACCAGTCCGCCACAGTCCAGCGGTCTGCCCTGTAGATGACCAACACACAGACACACCTTTGTTATTAGTAGAGATGGGACGAGTTTATTATATGGACGAGATTTCTGGTTTGTTTATTTTGGATTTACAGATCGTTTTCCGGTAACCCTCCGATTTAAGCAATCGCCAAATCCATTTGGAAACTGTATCAAGGGCCAAGTTCGAATCAGTTCTTTCTTAACAGCCTTTGTTGCTTCAAATCCCATAACTCTTTAATTCAAATTCAGTTCTTTCTTTAGTACTCAAAGCGTTGAATTCCGTGTTCTTTGAGTTTGTGTAATCCTTTTTTTAAAAATCGGTTAAAAAAAGATCTTAAAGTATTTAAATTCTAAATGAAACTAATGGAATTAGTTAACAATGGTTGGTTAAAAATTTAACCGTCAGTGATTATCTAAATCGTATGGTTAAAAAGTTTACCGCCAAACAATCCTTGGAAGTCTCCAAGAAAGAGCGATAAAGAATAATGACGGCAACCATTCCACAAAATTAGGCCACTACTTTAAGTAAACATTGAGCGCTACAACAATGGAATCTTCAAGGCGGAAGTAGAAAAGCCCAGCAAATAAATAAAGTCAAGGTTTTTAATCTGTTGTAAACAAACCAGAAACATTAAATTTAATATTTTAAAATTATTCTTAAGGCATAAGATTAAAAAAGTCCACTTTAAATATTAATTAATATCTTCAAGCAGAGTGATGAAATTGTGAAGATTCCCATTGATTTAACATTATCCCCGGAAGTTGATGGGCCTGGCGGAAAACCTATTTTACCGCTTAGAAACAAAACAGAAAACTCGTCCATTAATAATAGTGTAAGCATAGATGATTAATTATTAAATAAAGTCAAATTAACTAGTGTTTCTTGCCAGAGGTTTTAATATTTGCTTGGAATGTTCTTTGTAAATGTTTAAGAACTATGATTTCTGTATGGGAATGAACTGAAATGCCAGTATCATGTGATCAAAGTAGCTTTTTGTAAAGTTAATCGAATTCCAGAATTGTGGCAACAGCATTCCGCTTGAGTATAAATACGCCAACGCCTGGGCGATTTGGCCATTTTCGAACAGAACCAACTGTGAGGAAGTTATTTGACGTGTGATTGAAGAACGAAGTAATAAGTAAGTTTTTGTTTTTTTGGTATTAATTAATGCAATAGTTTTAAAACTTTTTCGTAAATGCCAATGTTTTTTGATATTTTGTTCTGTATAATGTATATTAATATTTTAAATACGAGTTCATTATTGTAATTGATTTGGCGGTAGTTTCTATGCCGGCCGGTTTAATTTGTTTGAAATTATTTGCTATTTGAAACTAATTACCTTGCATGAGTTTAATGTTTAATAAGATGGTCGAGTTCTCATTTATATTCAGGCCAAAAATGTTCTGTGAAGGAAGAAAGTTGTCTTGATTATCGTTTAGAGCATCTTTTACTTTCTTCGTTAAATATTAGGAAATCTTAGAACTTATTTTTATCGAAAATGCTCATTCATGCAATTCAATTTCAAGTGTATAACAATCGTATTTAATAGTTTTTAAATCCTCGGGATTGTATCCGTATTGCTTTTTATGAGAATCGCAAAATAAATCGCCGGTTTTTTTTGTTCTGCCAAATTGCTAGTCGCTTGCCGGTGAATATCGGGCGCTGTATGAATAATGAAATCGTAATAATGCATTCGTGTCTTAAAAGTTTCGATTAGTTCTTTCAGAACAAATCCAGTTCCTTTTTCAATGGATTTTATTCGCCTCGTGGTTAATTGCGCCAAAATGGCATTTCTTCCCGGGCTTGCAAAATGGCGCAGTTCGCAATGCCGCCATCTTAAAAGTAAAAACGTGTTATAAATAACTTGATGGTTCAGCGGATTCTCATCGTAGCTGTCCTCCATAAGTTTGTGTAGTGAAAAAGTGGCAGGAATCGTTTATTGTAATTTATCGAGAAACAAATTCTTGCCCAACTTGCTTCTAATGAGCTGCGAAGGAAAGTTATTTTTGAGTGTGAATATGGAGATGAATCTGAAATTTAATTATTTTTCTTTCACATTTAGCTTGGAGTCTCCACATTAGAATCATTTTATGATGAGTCTTTTTTCTTTGCAGATCTTTAAAAAAATGGCACCTATGTCAGTCTTCGTTGGAGGATTAGCTGAGGATACTCAGAAGGAGGATTTAGAGAGAGAATTTAGCCGTTTTGGCAATTTAACTAAAGTTTGGGTTGCTCGTAACCCACCAGGATTTGCCTTCATCGATTTTGAAAATGATGACGAAGCAAATGAGGCTATTAAAGAAATGAATGGCGCCACTTTCAATGGTTCCGAAATCAGGGTCGATGTTTCTCGAAGCAATGGCCGACGTCCCCGTGGTGGATCGGGTGGATTCCGTGGAAGTCGAGAAGGAGGATTCAGAGGCAGCCGAGATGGTGGTGGTTTCTCCCGTGGTAGACGAGGTGGTTTCGATTCTGGCTCTAGCTCTGGCTTCAGGAGGGGAGGTGGTGGATTCCGTGGTTCACGAGGTGGCGGCTCCAGGTTTGGAGGAGGTGGTGATTATGGCTCCGGCTATAGGAGTCGATCCCCAATGGATCAGCGGTAAGTTTTTTCTTTTAACATCTTTAAGTTAAAAAATTAAATTTTCTTAAAGTACCAAAGTATTAAATTTTTAGTTCATTTACTGTTTTTAAGTTTAAACTTTACTCTTTTAAATATAAAGCAGCTTTTTATAATCAACTTAAAACTTATATTTTAAACTATTTCATTTGTTTGTTATTGAAATTGCATTATCTTTTTTCTGTGCAAGAATGTTTTACATCGAGTTAAAACTAAAGAGCACTTAAGTGTTCTGAAATCAGGCCGGCATATATGTCAAGCAAAATGTAAAGTATTAACCGATGTAAAACTTCAAATGTTTAATTTGTTGATGCCTATTTGGTCACATAATTACGACTTTTTATTCAAACAGAAGTGAGAGCAACTGGTAAATAGCTGCTACATTCCACGGAATTTTCTTCGATCACGGCGAAAGTACAGTCGGTTTTCAAGAATTTTCCATCGTTCATCATGTATTTATACGATAGTGCTGTTTTACTTGTTCAATCATCATTGATCATTCACTGTAAAATAACATTCCTCATTTTACTGAGCTGATTTGTACTCATCGTAATAAAACACTTACAACAAAGTTATCCACGTTTTCTGTATCAGTACTGTTTCAATCAAGGTTATAGAAGGTATAAGTATTCTGCATTAAGTATAATGTACAAGTGGTACTCAGTATAAATAGAAATGATTCATAAAAGATAAATGAATGTAAAACTGTAAGGTAAATTTCCACTGTTAAGTGATAAAATTAAAAGTTCTTATCAAATTAACAAGCTTGATATTTTAAGTGATAAAATTTAAAGTTCTTATCAAATTAACATAAGCTTGATATTTTAGCTACTTGCTTCAAAGGTTTTAATATTAATTTTAACTGAAGTTGAGGTTTCTTGTTTAAAATTGAAAATCTATAAAGTTGAATTTTTAAATTGTTATATTTTCTTTTTATATTACTTTCTATATTGTTATATTTTAAAGATCTGGCAGAGTAAAAATTAATCTTGATCGAGTGTTTGCATAAAAATGAAGCTTGGAGAAATTTTCAGTTGATATCTTAAAAATGGAAGATTTCACTCTAATCAAGTAGCAGCTTTTAAATTCTAAATGTAATTTACCATCTTGGAATAGAAGTTTTGTTTGTTAATGGGATATAAAATGCCTTCCTTGATTGTGACTTGTGTAGACAATCTTAAGTTGAGTGTTAAAGTAAAGAATATGGAAGCATTTATTATTTCTGTGTAGTTATTGCATGGTAATGGGATTTTAAGCAAATAACTTAATTGATTCAATCTCGTGGATAGTATTTTGTACATTTTAAATGATATAGGTATTGTCATTTTCTGTTAGAGCATTAACTAATTTCTATATTTCTAAAAATGATTAAAAGTAAGAATTAGAATTTTAAGGATTCTTAATAGGCATGCTCTTGTATTGTCCTGTATCAACTTCTGGTTATCTAGATGTTCAGTTGAATATGGTTATTATAAGATAACCTTGCATCATCAGTAATTAAATGGTATTAGGAGATGGTCATTTATCAAACATGAAGATATTTGAGAATGAAGTGCTTAAAAAGCATATTTAAACATGGAAGTTATTACTCCTAATTTTTTCTCTAGATCAAATTATAATGAAAGTTAGTTGCCGATTTTAAAGTATAAAATTAAATATTTCTGTAAAATGACTATTGAAGCTTGCTTTGTTGGGATGGTCCAAAAGTGGATTAAGAACTTAGAAGACTGTTGTTATTGGATAATCTGTGCTTTTGTATTTGAAAGTAGCTATGAAAAAAAAAATTTCCGCAATGCAGTTTCATTATACTGTGACAGGGGTTAATACAAAGCTATGCAAGATTGACATTTATCACTATTTGAATGTTATATTGACATTTATCACTATTTGAATGTTATGTTGTCCCCTACCCTTATGCATGTAGGAGATTCTTGACATGTCTCCTCGTCTCGATAGGATTGTTTCCATCTGTGGTATTGGTATCCACAGAGGGCCGACTGAGTTCAGTCTAGTAATTCGGCTATATTGCCCCCTTCCTTCTAATTGTAAAGCTAATGAATTTCTTTTAATTACTTGTCCATGTTAATTTAAATTGAGTGTTAGTTTATGATGTCGCCAATAAAAATTTTTCACGCAATTCAAGTAAGAAGTTCCCGAGTTATTGCAATGTATTTAAAAGTGCTCAATGGGGAATTTTGTTATCTTTTATGAATTTGCAACATCTTCAATAGCAAGGCATTTGTATTTACTGTCAACTATTATAAAAATTTTAGCATTATAAGATCCTGAAATTGGATAGGTTTTAGGATTTGCATCTTTAGGCGAAATTGATATTACCACCTATTGCTGGAGTTCGGCTGCATCGAGTAATTGTGTGTGGATTGTATTGGATCTCTTAACAAGGTGTTGAAGCTGAATTCAAGATTCTTGTGCTTCTCTCCATAGGTTTGTTTTGGGTTTTATGGCATAACTTCCATGTTAGGCTATGCTGGGCCAGACCTCCATAAATGAAGTTATATTGTTCCTTAGTGGATATCATGGTTCTTAGTTCATATCGGAGTTGTAGTTAAAAGGGATCTGGAAAGAATTGGAATATTTAGTGGTCATTATAATGCTTTGCAGAGTTAGGATTATCGATTTTATCTGGATATTTGTTTTGCAAATCCATATTTTGGAGAAAATGAATTTTCTGTTATAACCAAAACTAAACTTCATAAAACAAAGCAATTCTGAACCCATGTTTTTCAATAAAAGAAATTGCCATAATTTTTTAAGGGGCATATAAGTGTCAAGCTGTTGTAATGAATAAATTATTTGTTATTTATCAAAGAAAGACGCTCGATTATTTTAATATCTTGTAAGAGTTTAACTGTTGGTGGCTTAAATTTTTATACTAGGGGTCTTTCATTCATTGTTTTTGAGGCTGTTTTGGAACTTAATACTCCAATAATTTCCAATTCTTGAAAATGACTTATTACTAGAGAACATTCCAATTCTCGTTTCCCTTAAAATTATGTGCTGGGATTAATAAACTTGTAAATGCTTATTGATGTCTTTTTTTTATCTAGAACGAAGAAATGCAAAGTATTCCCACCTAACTTAAGGAAAAATTGAAATTTGAGAGACTTTCATATTAAGTTCTTAATGATTCATAAAAGGAAATATGCCAAGATTAGTAAACTTGAACCACAGAAAATAAGAGCTTTTAAATTGAGTTTTTTAAAAAATTTTTTCCCTTGGAAGAGGCAGTTGTATTTGTTTATGTTTATAAACTATACCATTTTAGTCTATTCCAAATTAATGTTTAGAGATTGGTCATGCAGTTTGTAGGTATTGTTAAACCAAGATTTTTTAAACTTTTCTTGAGCAAGAAACGGGAGACAAGTAATTTTTACAGCTTCTCTGGTAATGATTTGATGTTTTATTGCCTGTTGAATTTTCTATCATTTTTATGTTAAGGCACTTGTAAATGAAATAAAATTTAGGGATCAGTTATGTATTTTAATAGCACTTCTGAATGATTTTGGTCCTGGAAGCAGAAAGTGAGACGCACGCCACAGAACTAACGCAGTCTTGGCAGAACATTTCATCTTTTAAAAAACACGTGCACACATAAAAAACAACTTTTAAAATTATGCCTATAAAAGTTGAAGCATTCTGAATGTATGCCTGGTTTTAAATAATTTAATTTTAATGTTTGTCATTTAATGAGTAAAAGAATTTACTGGTTAATTAGTATTTTATACCTATTTTACATTTTACTGTGGTCTGCCAAATTTGGACGAACTGCTTGCAGATAATTTCCAACTGTTTAAGGTCATGTTGCAAAATACTGAATATAATTCTGTTCCTGGGATTTTGGTATTCATCTCCAAGTAGCTTAGTATTCAACTAATACAATTGTATTCCAGTTCAAAAAATTGTATTTTTCAATAATATTAAAGTGATTTCCTTTCTAATCGATGACTTGGTCTATGAAATCATTTTATAATTGGGCGATAAATTTCCTTTTGTATATCCTTCCTTTACGAGAAGGGGAAAATTAGTTACCATCAGTCATTGCTCTTTGAAAATTCTTTTGATATAAATTGTTTTGCCAATTTTTGAAAGTTTAGTTGATACAAAATGCAGCCTTCTGATGGCACTGTATAAAAATTCAGGCCTGCAATATCAAAATAAATTTTAAACCACACCAAATCGAAACAATAAAAGTAAAATGTCGTTGAAGTTTGATCATCTGTCAATTGTACTTTGTTAAAAAGTATGAAAATTGAAGTAAAGGGTTTTTGATGCGAGTTTTTTTCTCTTCTCCACAAACCATATTCGGGTTGGTTTTTGTTACATTTTTTAGTACTATTTTAACATTTAAGGATAAAATCTTAATTTTTTAGTTCTAACAATCTGCTAATAAAATTGTGGTTTAAGGGTTTGATCCAAGTTAGCAATTGATTACTGAACGAATGGAACTTATTTAATTAAGCAGAATTCATAGCAAGTCTTAAAAGGCATGCGTGTTAAAACAAATTTTTTAGATTAATTTTTTTTACAAGTATACGATGAAATCTGTTAGTTGCTTTGAGAACCTTGTATTTATTTTTTAAAAAATAGCTTAGTTTCTAGAAAAGCCAATTACAGTTCCAGTATTTATTTTTGAAAACCTTGTTCAGCTTCAAGCAAGCTATTCCAAAGTTATTGCAGCTTTTGATACTTTAGAATAGCTTTTTTGAAGTATGATTGGATGAATAATTTAATCCACTTTCGTTCAAGTTTTTAAATTTTATGATTAGCTAAACTCTGCGCGCACACACACACATCATGGAGAATTCTTTTATGTATTCAAATACTTTAGATTCGAAGATGTAACATTAATTATTAATGTATAGGATTTTAATTGTATATGAGGTGGGTTTCTCTTCAAACAAGGATATGTTATGAGAAATGGTTCTGTATTAAGCTACTTGCTTTGTAAATAAGAAATCCCATGGAAGATGATAAACTAAAAATGCATACACATGTGCAAACATACTTTGAATTCTGGAAGTATGAGTTCAGATTATAAAATTAATTGCATTTCATAAGGCCAATGGTGTGAATATAAAATGACTAGGAAGGTAAAGTATGAAGTATTATCTTCAAAATGTGGAACATAGACACGGAAGAATTCATAAAGGTATGCGAAATTATTTTTTAGTGCAAATTTCCTGGGGATGGCGAGTTGATTTGCATTCAATGAAGTTTGACCTGTGATTTTTCCTTTGGAATTGAATAAATCGTAAAGAACAGTAGAAATCAAAAAAAATTGCAATTTACTAAAAATTACTTAAATTTTAAAATTGCAAAATTAATATTCTGCTCATTGTTGATATTTCCCGCAAGAAACTTGTTTAAAATTGACTTGCAAGCTGCTTCTATTTAGTAAAGGAAATGATACTGAACAGTAAAATCTGTCAGCAAAATTTTTGAGGGCATAAACTTAAATATGAAATTTAGGCCTATAATCTTTAAAAAAAAGATTGAGCTTAAGACTCTTCGGAAAATATGACTAGAATGCAGTTGTATGGAAGGAAGCTGATGAAAGTTTTGCCAAGCAATGTACATATGTGTTGGAGCGTAATGTTATAAATCTTCATTTATACACAGAGAAATCTTTAAACTGGCAACACTTGTAAGCAGGCAGGCATGAAGTTTCATGCTATATTGATGAATTAATAATTTCCTTTGTTAGTTATGTAAAATAATCTTTAAATGTTTAATTGCTATTTTCTTAAGTTTAAAATAGTGAGCATTTGTTTTAATATAACTAATCGTCATACATTTTGATATTTAATTGTAGCTGATGAAAATGTGACCAGCACTTTGCATGCTGCAATTACTACAGATATAATTGTAAAACAAATAAGAAAATTCTAGAAACATTAGTTTCTGGAAAAATCTTCTGGCATTGGTGGAAGTCCTCTTTGTTGCCAAATAAAGGAATACTATAGTATTCTCTATTTTTAATTCATTATAAAATATGATCATTTTATCTTAAATAGGTTTATCTTGTTCTTTCTATTGACACTATTCAAATGCATGCTTGCCTGATGTTCTGGGATTGATATTTAGAATTAAAATTGTTTGATATGGGATAAAAACCAAGATTCATGTTAACTGAATAAAGTGGCTACCGGTTTGGTATATGAAACTTGATTGAATTTATGAATATTCTCCCAAGAAATTGATGTTTTTCATACCTGACAATTGGTATAAATTTGTTGAATATTACTAAGCAGAGCTAATGGAGAAATTGAGAGTTGTGTACTAAATGTTAATAATAAGAAATGGACAAATTTGACATGATCTTTCTGATTTCCTATTGATAAAGTAATCCCTTCCAAACCTATCTGGATTTCTCATGAGGAAAAACAATTTGCCCTAGTGAGGCAATAGGGTCTTCATCGAAAAAATTTTTGCTTAACGGGTATTATTAAAAAGAAGAAATGATAATCCTTTAGATCTGCTTCTAGCAAATCCAGTAATTTTTTTGCAACTGATATATATTAAAAAAAAAGCTAGCCCCATAAGCAAATGCCGAAACAAACATCTGTAGATGCAATCTGCTTGCCGTAATTCAAAGTTCGCCAAGTAAGCTTGGGGACAGCCATAACAAGGAAATATCGTAATTTAATTTTCAGATTTAAAACTAAAGATCTGAAGAGCATTAGTTTTTTTCTATCATTTTTATAGTTCCATTGGTTTAAAAGTAATTGCATAGCTTTAATTTTTCCAAGGCATGTGAAGCTTGCGAGATTTGAAATGAGGATGTAACGAATATTCAGTATTCGGCTGAATATTTTCAGGATAATAATTTTTTTTAAATACACATTTAACAGGGGAATATTGCAGGAATATATTTCGGTACATTTATTATCAAAAAATCTCCCAACATTTACCCAATTTTAAGTTGCGTAGGTGTATTTAATAAAGTTGCATATAATTTATCATTGCAAAGCCTGAAATAATTATGCAAGGATAATAATTTTTCAGGAGGAAGTTTGTTTCTTACAGATATAAAACCAACTAAGGATGTAGTGAATATTAAGTTATTGGGTCTATTTAGTGCTTTCTTGAATATTTGGTCTGGCCGAAAGCTAAACAGATATTCTGGAGAATAAATTTGGGATAAAATGTTTTTAAATATATTCAATAAAGAATATTGCAGAATTATATTTTGGTACATTTATTATTAAAAAAAAAACATTTAACCAATTTTAAATTGCTGGTGCAGCATAGCCAAAGAGAGCTATTGTGAGATTAAACACAAACCACTTTCAAGTTGGATAGTACGTAAGGTGTAAAGAAGTCTGTTCCTTATGGCTTCATATATATTGCCAGTTTCTGAAAATAAACTGTCACTGTAATACTTGCAGGTGCTGAAAAATATTTTCTTTCTAAATCTGTGAACCTTGGAAATTTTTCTGCATTCTTTTCCCACTAATTAAGTGGACACCATCCTACCTATTAGAAGTTCTTTATCAAAATAGGAATTTGCTTCTAGTAATTTTAATTTACCCATTCAGTTTTCTTATGTGTGTCATGTTCTGTAATGATGGCTCTTATTTCTTTGAAGTAATCCCAAAATGAGTGTTTCTTATTACTGGAATTAAAAATCACAAATATACATAAATATATTACCCTTTTTTTTAAATATACACTTGGTTTTTTTTTTCATTTGCAATCAAAGTGAAACGTTTTTAAATTTTATTTAGCTGCTGAATATTCGGCCTGAGATTTGCTGCCAAATTATTCGGCCAAATCACTATTCGTTACATCCCCAATTTGAAATTAATAAAATATTGGAATGCTGGTATGTTGAACGGTTACAATTGAAACAGCAGGATACGCTTTTAAATGGAGGCTACAAACACTTGTCTGCATGATAGCAAATTTTGCTACATATAATGTTGCCCATAGAAATTGCCGGATAAAGCAGGTGGAGGGTTAATTCTCAACATTTGAAATGTAACATTTAATTTAAGGAGTATGCTTATCTAGGTGCACCCTTTTACATTATGTGTACTTCAGGTTGGGGATCACTTCTTGAATTGAGTATTAATAAGTGAGGGAGAAATGTGAATGTTTGAATTTACCTTTTGTACTGCGGATAAAATAATTCGTATATATTTGCATTAAGTGGGTAGTCACATTTGTTCTAAAATTCATTTAGTCTTAGATGAAAGATGTGTCGTCCAATTTGTAATTTTTTAAAAATACTTTACAGATCCCGACTGATGGAGCAGTGTTACAGAAGAAAGAAAAAATCGTCGAATTGTCAAATGGTGTTCTTCATAATGAGATGTTACTTTAAAAATAGACATTTCATTGAAGTTCACTTTTTGATACAGCTCAAATAGTTTACTTTGGTTTAAGCAGACATCTGTTGCCAGTAGTTATGCATTTTGTCACATCAATATCTCCAGAGAAGTTTTACATGTGAGTATTAAGTGTTACTGATGGTTAATTGAAAGGATCTAAACATTTTTTTTTGTTAGAAAGGAATTCCCTTTAACCCCCGTAGTGCCCACATCCGAGTTAACTTGGACTCTAGCCATAGAGTTAATTTTAATTGGTGTGTTAAGTAGTTCAAGTCTTAAGAATGATAAAAAAAAATTATTGTACGACTTGAATTATTCAGATTTAACTTTTTAGCAAGACTTATGCATTAAAAAAAAAAAATTAAATCCAATATTGCATCTTAGCCATCCAGTCAAGTGACATTATTCTTCAGAATATGATATAGAATTTATTTGAACGTGATTTTTCAGGCAAATGTTACAAACTGATTAATATCTTATGGGGGGGATCTTTTGACTAACTAGGCATTTGGTTATTTTCAAAAATAATTGTATTTCTAGTTTAACTGGCTGTGAAGAGCTAGTTGGAAAATTTCGCAAACAATCCAGGCAAACTAATAATTTGCTATAGTCCTTGAACTCATTTTTGTGTTGGAACAAATTAATTATGCTGACTTAATGGGCTGTGATGTAGTAAAATAAATATTTGTTTTTCAAAAAAATAAGCAGTGAAATTTATTGTACTTGCATTTTTCACAACTTTTTGGTACAGTTCAGAAAAAAGTGCGCTACAGAATGAGAGAAACGGATGATTCCGAGAGACGGAGTTGGCAGAAAGGAAAAGTAGGAATTTGGGTTTGATATATCTGAATTCCTTGCTTTTGAAGGTCATAACAAGCATTTGAAAAGACTCGAGTTGCATAGGAATTTGGTTGGAACCATTTGAAAAGTTCGTTATAACCAAGGGGTTCGTTCATCATACCGGGGTTTGAGTGTATATAAAATATTTTTCCTTGCATATTTTAGGAACTAGCAGTCTTTGGTGACCAGATGACTGTCAAAAATTTCAATTAAATCATTTATGTGTTGCTTGGTCTTCATGTTCCCCCCAGCAAAGTATTTTTAAATTTCAGATTTTGATGGAAATGCAATTTATACTATTTTAGAAATTTCTCCTACCTGTCCATTGTGCTATATATGCACTTTCACTAAAGATGTCCTCGGTCATCTTACCCAAGATTTAAGCTTTTATCCGAGACAGGAAATAATTCAGCTAGCCCAATAAATAGCTGAATGAAAACATGTCCATTGATAAATGTAAACATAATAAGCAGAAACATTCAACATTGTTTTGTGTGTACTACTGAGTATGTGTCATAACTAACTTCATAATTTATGTAATACTAGTTGATATACCCAGCGTTACTTGGGATAAAAGTATTTTCAAGTCTAAGTACTTATAACACTTTCAATTGAATAAAAGAGTTTCGTTGAAGCATCTTTCGTTGCTTTTCGCTAATCTGCTGACCAGCAGTGAAACACACTTCTTTTTCTCTCCTTAGTTTGAACCACCTGGCAAGCATCTCGTAGTCCGTCTTACTCCATTTTCCCCTCCCCATCATTGCTATGGCAACAGAAACTTTCATATCTTGGATTTTATTGACATTATCCGAACTACAATTCTCTGCTCTTGAGTGTTTCTGTCACTTGACCAGGAAAAACCGTATAGTTTTCATTCTTTTTCTCCTGAGGCCCCTCTCCCTCCGGTAGGAAGTGGACTCAAGAATTTTGAAGGATTTTACACACTCATTATGATCATTAAAAAATTTGTAAAATTAAATGAAACATCAGGGAAAGAGAGTAACTAACATCATTGAATTGTATTGCAAACAATATTGAAAAAGGTATATGCTACGAAATAAAATTTCTGCCTTGCTGTTAACATGCAAAGAAAACAATATTTTTATCATAACTTTTACAATGGTAAAAATACCGGAATAAAGGATTTGATAAAACGATCAATTGATTTGAATTTAATTACAATAACAGAAAGCACTGTTACAAATTGTGTATGAAATAAATTTGAAATGTTTATTAAATTAAGGAAAAGAACAAATTACATTTAAATTGAAATCATTAAAAAGATAATTTTCTGCTCTTTAAAAAGTATTCAATCTATGTGCAATATCTTTTTCTGAAATTATTGGTGAAAAATCGAAATAAAACTCCGAAAATTGGCTTACTTTTCGTTATTTAATTAAGTATCAAACAGAAAAATTAGGGAAGTAATTTTTTTGAAAAAGTAGAATTAATCTAGGAATGGACACCAGAATGGCATGTGCAAATTTCTTGTCAAGACTATTCACAATTTTGGAGGAATTCTTGTGACAGATAGACCGTTTAATACATCTTTTTTCCTCTACTTAGGATAGCAACCGGACTAAGTAACCTTGAAAGCTCAACACATACTCATTAGGATCATTTAAAAATTTGTGAAAAAACAAAACATCGAGAATAATTCACTAATATCATTGGATCACTGTGTAACCTTATTAAACGCTGTAAATGCTACGACAATCTGAAGTGAAAAGTCTACTTTGTTTTATGCTCAAGGAAAACAATCTTTTCTTATATTAACTTTAACACTGGCAAAAGCCCACGTGAGAAACAGTGAATTGGCTTGAATTTATTTCTATAAGAATAAAAAGTTTTTTTAGAAATTGCTTCAAAAATAAATTTTTAAATGTTAATAACAATCGGAGAAAACACTTGATCACAATGGAATTAATGTCATTAAAAAGAATGTTCTGCTCTTTAAGATGGCGTAAAAATAATTGTTGTCTAATAAAAATTTTGGAAGTTATTGGCAAAAAACATCCAAGCTAGGCTTAACAGCAGTTAGTTAATTAAATATGTTAAGAACTAATTAACTCTGAAAGTTGAAAATAGCACCGTTAGCCTAGAAATGTGCTGTAGAATGTTGTGTGCAAATTTGATGTTGCTGCGGTTCACCGTTCAGGAGGAGTTCTTGTGACCGACTAATACATGAATTTTCTGTTTGATATTATAGATTCTATTAGGATTTTTGTTTCAGTGCACTATAGTTAAGAAATAATGAATTTTTATACAGTGGATATTGTTATACAATCACTTAATGTTGTCACCTGCGTAATATTATCAAAAACCTCCCTTACCAATGGATTTAAATATAAACAAAAATATTCGTTTAGTGCGACTACTACATCTACATATCAGTTTTGAAGTAAAGAACTGACTGATCCTTCATTTTCAATCGGCATGCAATGAAAGATCTGGGTCATTTTCCCTATTCGTTCGCGGTAATGGAGGAGGTGTTCCGAAAATTCTGTCACCACACAACATGCCAAGAATTTTTAACAAGTCCCTGGAATCGGATATCGGCTGAAATGATCAGAAATTGCTTCTCCCACTGAGGCTTCTGTGAAACATTAGATGAAAAACTTTAAATTTTCATTGAACCCCCCCTGAAGGTATGCTAAAGGAAGAGTGGATGTCCATTGATTATGACATTCCAGTAGCTGCCAGACTTGGAATTTTGCCAAGCTGTTTCCAAGCAAGAATAAGTAATAAAACATTGATGATTGCGACAACAATGAATGTGTTAAAGAAAATCCTCCAAAGAATACTGAAATGAAGCAAGCACTTCAATATTTTGAAACACAGCATGTGGCATCGTTCAGAACATTTTAAAGAATAATACAAGTTCAAACAATATGCAAGTGAACGGTCAAGGAATAATTGTTGACAAGCAACAATTAATGAATTTTTTAATTGTTATTTTTGAAATAAATTATAGATAGCCCTGAGATAAGTGTTTTTTTTGCCTTTACCTTGATGTGATAAAAATATAGTCGATTTTACCCAATTCAGTTATTGTCATCAATTGGTTAATATTATAAAAATTCTTAAGTCCCGAAGTGATCACATTAAGCGGCAGCTACCTTGCATCCAAATTATATGACTGGAAAGAACAGCAATGTTTAGAAATGTATGGACTATAACATTTTTTATATATATATTTCTGAAGTTAAACTTTAATTGTAATTACAGCAAAACTTTAAAAAAAATTAAAGAATTTTTTAAAAAAGAATTGCAATATACAAAAAATTTCTAAATATTTGTATTTTGGTTATGAACAGTGGAAGAAGAACACAGGATAAAATATATATAATGAAAAAGATTTAAATTTCATTTCAATAATGAAAATTATTGTTGTAAAGTATACCTAAATATCTTTAAAAAAATATTACAATTAGATAAAGCATACTACAATAACTGAATTGAAAAGAAATTTTTTTGATTTTTTAGATATTGTAAAAAACGTTTTTTATGCTATAAAATGTTTAGAATTTATAAAGGAAAACTGCTAAAATTTTACTTAATTTTTTGATGGATTAAAATTCTAATTAAAAAAAAAATCTCAAGGTGCACATTACCCCTCTTCAAAAGCATGCAAATATCGGAATAAATAGCTGTAAATCCAGTGGTGTGCCCCTGTAGAGTACTGATAGACACATTATCATTTATTATTAATAGAGGTAGGAGAAGGAGACAACGGCTGTATTTGAAACCAGTGTGCTTAAATTACTAGTTGGATACTTCATATCTTCGAATAATATGAGAAATCAATGATATATTTTCTCTTGTTTGCTTGGCTAGCATATTTTGAGCTAATTGATTAATTAAAAAGTAAGAACTAAACTCAAGAATAGGTAAAATTGATTTCTGATATTAGAATTAAGTTATTTAACCCTCTGAGCTCCCAATTATTTTGAACTTCTAGCTATCAGGTTAGAAAAATTATCTTTTAAAGTAAATGAACCAATCTTTTTTGCATTTAATTATATCTCTGAAATCTTTAGAATACTTTATACATGATATACATATAAATACGAGCTAGCTGCTTTTGAACTGAACATGGAAAACGTAAAAAGACGTTTGCGCCGCTCGGAGGGTTAATATAGCGTAATTCTTAATACAGTTGTTATTCATTGATCAAAATTTTTCTTATTATATATTATTTTATAAAAATGTGTATACTTATTGTGTGGCATTACTATTTTTAGCTTTAATGATGGCACCATATTGCGAGACAAACATTTTGTATGAAACTTTTGATATGATTAAGATTATCAAGCCTTCACAGTGCTTGGGAGCTTTCATTAACTCTTCACCTATCTGGAGGAGAAAGTATCAGGTTATGAAAATAGTGCCAGTTTATTTTTAAATAAGAACTACTAAAATAAAAAGGGTGCATAAGTTTTTAAAAACAACATTATCAAGGAAGTTTTACTAGCAGCACCAGTTTCAATTATCGATTCTAACGTTGCATTTCAAATCATTTTTCGGCTATGTGATTTTGATATATATTACTCGACAGAGATGATGTAAATTAAATAAACGACAAAAAAAAAGTCTTAAGTTGTAGACATTAGACAAAATGGTTTTCTGATCTATATGTAATATTTTATATCTCATTTAATAAAATTCAATTCTGAGATGCATTTAGAATAATATTGAAATAAAACATTGCATTCCCCTCCCCCCCTTTTCATAAATATAACTTTGTACACAAAATACTAATAAACTGAATTGGGGGATCAAGTAACACAATTGGCAACACGGTACTGGATTTCCCTGAAGCTGCTTGAGGCATCTATGGCATCTTGTAATTTATGGAAATGTTTAATATAGTCTCAAATGCTCTACCAGAACCAATGTTTCTAAAAATTCTGCTTTTCTTGCAGAAGTAGTCTAAACTTGTAAACAAAACTTCTGGGGAAATCTTTTGCATCACATTCAAACAAAATTAAATACAATTATTCACATCATTGTTACTTGTTACCTTTGTCAGGTAATTACTTTTAATTCATTTTCTTCAGATGTGGTCATCATTTGACCATGCTTCAAAATAACGAAGTGCATCCCAAATTAGCCACCGTGTAACTTCAAAAATAGGACATTATTTAAAACTAATTCGGTCTTTCAGAGACGGAAGTGCTTCTTCTAGAAGAGTATCTTGTCTAGAGATTTGCAGTAGATTTAACATTTAAATAACGCTACAAAAGCCATCATAAATGTTGTGATCAGTCTTATACAGTGAAACCTCTCTACAGTGGCTGGCCTCTGTTCTAAGGAAAATGACTGCTCTAAAGGGGTTTCATCTTTGAAAGTGCAAAAAAAACAAACAAAAAAATTACTTAAGTTTTAATTCATTATTTCCGATAAAACGAATATTAAGAATCGTCTAAAGAAAAATAATTTATTCAAAAATTTCTTTTTCTTAAAAAAGATATGTCCTGAAAGATCCAAGTAAACACATTGTATCTTTTTTTCCAATTGGAAAAATAAATACTTTGTTTTGTCAGTAGTTGAGGAATGGACAATAATATCATCAGTTTTTCTAAAGTTGCTTAGGTAAAGCTTTTATCTGCAGATGGTCACAATCCATTTCCACAGCTTCTTTGTCAGAATCTGAAGCAGTGCCAGAAAGTCGCAAATTAACTCTTGAATGCCCAATCCTGGTAGAGTCTGAAGCTCAATTCTCTTCATATTGCAGAAGGAATGATTAATTTTGATCTAATTTCTGGTGTTATTGAGTGTATGAATTTTTTGTTCTTTCTTTCCTCCCTTCCTCGTAACTTAAGGTCCAAGGTCAGAGAGACAAAAGGAATGTATTTCATTGAAGCTGAATGGGCAACCAACCCGGTCACCCGGAGGGTCTTGAGTGGCCATTCCTATAGGCTGTGTGAACTTTATGAGCCAAAAATTCTATGGCAAGCAAAAGTGGCCATTTGGGGAAGTTTTACCATATTACCGATTGAGTGTTAATGCATTACCAAGATTTACTGTGAAAAGTTCAAGTTTTGTTGAGAATTAAACCATGCATTATATTTCAATTCCGTTATGTTTAAGCCCGAGTCTGCAGACCATTGAAGAGAAATATAACAAATACCTCTACCTTTAGAGAAAAAACAAATTACTCAAAAGGATAAGGAATATTATTAAGGATGGGCGTGCCAAAGAAAAGACACCATGCACAAAATATAAAAATCAAACAACACTTTTATTAGAGACTAAAAGAATATTTCCATCATAAAATTGCACATTTATAAGGCATATTTTTCAAATTTACTAGGAGCATTCATGACATTACACGTATTGCACTTCTTTTTTTCGCACAGAAACAAATCTACATTCGTAAGGCAATTCAAATACAACTTTTCTTTCATCGGATGTTAGGTCATCAACTCTTATTCATATGAGGTATATAGTGTGAATTACGCATGTGTTTAGAATAATGAAACTTCACTTATTCGAAATAGCCAACAGCGTAATAATGCCCAAAATTATATACAGTGAAACCTCTCTGAGCGGCCACCCCTCCGTTCCGAGAAAAACTGGCCGCTCTGAAGGGTTTTCGTTACAATTACAAGATAATGGCTATAATACATAATATAAACAAGTCTGACACATATTTCTTATTTAAAATGAAGTTTCAGACTTATCTAAAGAGAAAATAGTACTTTATTTAATCATTTTTTGAAAAAAGGACACAATTTGTGACTGTTTTAAGTTTTTAACCTTCTTGGGAAAAAAAACCATTTTTTCAAGTTCGTTTTTCAGTTTAAAACGTAAATCTCCAACCGATGCGTTTGTTAAATGGGATGGGCGAACCCACCTGGCGGCCGTTTCTAGGGGTTATTTTAACATTAGGTCTATGGGCCGAAAAATTGGCCGTTAAGAGGGGTGGCCGCTCGAAGAGGTTTCACTGTATATATATATATAAATTTAAAAAAAACAGAAAAGTTAGTAAACGTCCAGTTGGATCATTGCTATCAAAATACCTGTGGTGACAAATATGAAATGGGTAAAAAAAAAGTTAAAAGAAAATTCAAAGTTAGCTAACTTGCCTTAAGATTTTGGTCTACATTTTCTTGATCCGATCATTTGATAAAGACAGTCAATTAGATTAACCTGGAGAACCGTCATATGACGAGATCTCTTGTTAGATTCAAATGAACACATTCATATTTTAAATTTTATATATACATTAAGTTAACCTTCTGTTATCTGCTACCTTGTTTTCTATTTCATTACCATCTGTATTGTGTTATTGTAATGAAACCAAACCTTTGATTTTTGAGCTGCTTTTTTGGAAGGGGATCCCCCTCCCCCATATCTTTGATATTGCACTAATAATAATACTGTAACAGTTTTTGCTGTCAACTACTTAGAGTGAATTTTTACTGCAGATATCCAAAAAAATTCTTTAAAAATACCAAAGTGGTAATTTTTTAATATTTTGAATTAAACCTATCTCTTATTTTATCTTTAATATAAGTAAATGCCAAACATAAACTGAATGAGATGTCGTGTTTTTATTTGTCTTTTCCAAGTCCTTGACAGCTATGCATTTAACAGAAGTAACCATATAAATACTGCTCAAAGTATTGTGAAAGTAAATATTTTTTTTCCATGTCGTTATACCTCGGAAAAGTTGCTATTGGTTGAGAAATGAAACGTGGAAAAAAAATTAAGGAAATTTATTTATATCTTCTGTTCCCGCAACGGCCTTGAAAATCGTAAAAATTGGCAAAAGTAGTTTTTTTTTTTTAAATTTCACTCCATCTGTTTATTATAGCATTAGCTGTTATGTACTGATCTTCTTTAGATGAATAAAATTTATTTAATCGAAAGGGACCAGACAAATTTTCCGTTTCAGACAGGATTCCTTTTCATATAGGGTTTCATTAATATATGAGGTTTTCAAATGTATCTATTCATTACTTAAATTAAATCAATTGTAATAAAAAATATTATCTAAGATTAACAAAATATAATATTGCAATAATTACGTATTTAATAAGTGTCGCATCTTAAAATTAAGATTTAGTTAAATTTTAAAATTACACAATAACAATAAAAATTATGGAAACATTTAAAGTTATATGTTTATAGGCATTTTATTTTAATAATATTGCTTTTGGACACTAAATAGAAATAAATGTCATAGTTATTACTTACTCTAAAAAAATGATTATCTTTACTCAAAAGCTACAGACTATAGGAAAATAAGCTTATTTGCTAAATTTACATTTTAAAAAAATCCAGCATTGTTTTCTGTACATCTCTCTTATGAATAATTCTTTGTTCAGTTAATATTGTCGTATTCTTCAAAAGTTCAAGCATTTCAGCATCTCCCTGACTTAAGACAAACTTTTCAAGTTCAGATACTGTATCTAAAAAACGATTTAATGTAGAGTTCTTCTTTATCGGAAATGTCTTCATTTATATTACATTCATCGTCATCATTGTTCATATGCCTTTAAATTATATCATTCACATTATCAATAGGAACCTCTGTTAAAATATTGTTGAATGATATAAATTTTTTCACACTCATATCGGAAAAATTTCTGTTGTTTAACAAAATTTGCAGATCACGTACATTTATATCTTCGATTGATGAATGTTTTTTGATGCAAACATTTGCAGGAAAATTTGCCTCAACAAAACATTTTTGAATTGTCTGTTTGCTTATTTCTTTTCAAACTTTCAATAGCCACATCACTGAGTGAAGAACTGTTGCAAATTTTATTATATCACTTGCATTTGATGCTGTTTTCATATTAGCTATATGATAATTTACTTTGACACAACGAATAATTCCTTGGTCCATAGGTTGAGTAACGCTGGTTGTATTTGGGGGAAACCAAGCACATTTTATGTTTGAAAGTTTAATGTGAGGGTGGCAAGTGACATTATCTGAAAACAGCAAAATATGCCTTCTTTTTTCATTTTTGCACTAAGAGTTTTTAACCATTCTTCCATTATTGCAGCAGTCATCCATGCCTTTCTGTTCGATTTCCATATTACAGGAAATTACATCCAGATTTTTAAAGCACTGAGGCTTTGCAGCCCTGTCAATTACCAACAATTTTTCGATTTTGCCAGTCATAAAGGCACAAAAGAGCACCGTGAGACGTTCTTTTGACTATTTACCACCGGTACACTTTGCTTTTTTAATACATAAAGATTTAGTTGGTCAGCCACGAAAAAAATCCCACTTTCATCGGCATTCGCAATATTTTGAGGTTCATAGCCTTCAATTTTTTTAATCCACATATTTACAGTCTCATCCAAATCATCTCCAGCTTCACCACAGACTGCTTTAAAAGATATCTCATGTCTTTTTCTGAAACTTTCAAGCCATCCCATTTGATGCACGAAAATCAGTTTTTTCTAATTTTTCTGCAATAGCTTTAGTTTGGCTTGTAATATACATCCAGATATCGGCAGATTTCCGAGATCTTGCATCTACAAACCACTCCCATACAATTTCATTAATTTCTTCATTGGCTGTTTTCCACATTTTTCTCTTTGTTGAGCCATTTCCATTCAACCATAGTTCAGTTATTTGGTTCTTCTTAAATATTTTGCAAAATTAAGATTTTCTTATTTTGAATTTTTAAATAATTTGTTTCGTGCTCAAATTGTCTTTCTCTTTAATTATTTCCATTTCAGTATCAATATCCAAAACATTCTTTTTATGCATTGCCATAACTAAAAAATATAATCTGATCTTGATCAGATCTTAAAACTAAATGACGAAAAGCTAAATTACAACAATGAGTCAGTGCATTTAAAATCTGCGATATTATATGAAAGAAGGACAAAAACGGTTTGCTCCACGGAATGCTTTTCTTTTACTGAAGGAAATAAAAAGAACTTTTTAGAAATGGCGCGAATTTTTGTCCGTTAGAACAGGTTTTCTAATAATGAAATATTATGAATTGTTCTTAGAAATTCTGTCCGTTTCTGAGTTAGACAGGTTCCGTTTTAAGAAGGGGATGAACTATGGAACTTCCCATATTTTTGACGGGCCAAATATTTTTTCCTGCTTAAGACAGGATTCCGTTTCTTATGGTGTCCGTTTTAAACGGGTTTTACTGTATTTTCTTTGCTTATTGTAACACAATGCAAAACTAAGCTCCAAAATTGCAATATTATTTGTTACTTAAGAACAAATGGCAAGAATGCAGAAAATAATTTTTAAAACATTAAAACACCTTTAAAGAAACACTTCATTTATTAAAACATCGTTATGTCTCACAAACATCTTGCATGGCATTTCACTCTTTCTTCTTACCAGATGAAATGTGGAAGTCTTAATTTCTGGGAAATTATGTACCTAATCCCAATTTTGATAAAATAAAAAAGCACTCAATAAGGATCCATGGTATCTTTTAGGTGTTGCAGCTGCAATAAAATTGGCAAAGTTATTGTAATTTTGGCTATTCACGATCATTGCCAATTGTCACATTACATGTGGTTAAAAATAGCATAGAAAGTATTTGGTGGTTTACTTTAGTGAAAAGAACTTTTTTGAAGTCGTCTATGGCACAGTTGTTAAATATTAAAACCAGGAAATAATTCACAGAGCTCAAAGCACGTGTTTAAAGGAATTTACATAACTTGTTACTTTTCCGCAAACTTAATTAAATTTATTGACCCTGTAAATGAATGCAAGGCATTCTTTTGCCCATGCTGAATACATGATTCTGATCATGACACTGGATGAGAGAAAATACGTTAGAGAACTGGGCATTAGACAAATTTTAAAAACGAGGCAGTCGGTCGAAAATTATCAGAAATTTCTGAATGCTAGAACACAATTTTTAATCGACGGAGTATACGGAAATTGTTCAAATATATGGTTGCAGTTTAACTTCTTCCCCGCTGTTGCGAATCATAATCATTGCTCCTATTCAGTCTCGTGAAGTATCTGAATGAAACGTTTCCATGTTCCACAGGCAGGTGAGCGATACGTTAAAACTCGTATAAGAAGCAGTGTGTTTTAACCTAGCGTGTGCCCGGAGACTAGTGGGCAACACACCCAGCTGCTTTATGCATAGATCAGAAATTGTTAGTAGATTATAAAATATAGACAAATTTTTTGCCTGTATTCCCAAACCCTCCCCCACCTCCTACAAAACATTAGACATAAAATAAATAATAAATTGTAGTTGCCTATATTAAAAATAAATGAACAGAAGTAAACATACAAAATTACTCACAGCATATTTAATCATTTGAAATATTTCCACTGCGAATAAAATTGAACCTATTCATTTTAATCTTTTGAGTTTATGTTTGCTTAGAGTAAGCTTAATATAAAAAAAAAAAGTTCTAACTAGAAAGTGGATTAATACATTGGTATTCTGATTTTTCTTTGAGAATTCTCTTTCATCAGAGTATAAAAATTTTTATTTACGAAAGCTTAAATCCATATTTGTGTACAGGGCCTCAAAATCCAATGGGCAGTGCTGATCAGAAGCATCGCAAAAAGTTTGTGAAAACTAGAAGCGATGCTATTGCCCGTAATGTCTGAGTTTTCCCATAAAATCAGACTCCTCGTAAGAGTGAAATGCCATGAAAAAAATTTGTGAGACATAACGATGTTTTAACAGATGAAGTGTTTTTTTAAAGGTGTGTTAATGTTATAAAAATTATTTTCTGCATTCTTGCCATTTGTTCTTAAGCAATAAATAATATTGCAATTTTGGAGCTTAGTTTTGCATTGTGTCACAATAAGCAAAGAAAATAAATGAAGTTGATACATTTTTAGGCTTAAAAATAACTTTTTGCCATGCATATACATCCATCTGTTGAATTCACCAACAAGATGATGTTGAGGGTTAGGAACTAAAAACTGCATATTGAAGTAATTTCAAATATTTTGGAGGAACATTGGAGGGAACGTGCCACTGGAAATTCTGGACAGATTTTGATGAAATAAATTTTATTACTTTTAAGAAGATCAGTATTTAACAGCTAATGCTATAATAAACAGATAGAAAGAATTTTAAAAAACTGCGAAAAAAATTTTTTTTCTGGCCCACCCAGTTTATTTATTCTTACATATACTATGAATACCGTGTTCCTATTTAAAATGCCTTCTTATTACACAATAATTTTATGTCCTTTCACAAAGTGAAAACACTTACAAAATAGTTATTCAATAAATTATAATGCAATTACTTAAATGGAAAAAGGCACATTTACAAAAATAGCTTCTGAAAAAAATCTAAAGTCTTTTAAATAATACATATATAGAAAACTAAGTACAAATATAACAATCCAAAATGTACATTATTATACAAAATCATGATATCTACAAAGAACTTGCATATCATAACCTTTGAAATAGTATATAGTTACTTTTTTCCAGATTGCGAGGTCCAAACATATTTCAACACGTGGATAAAAAAAAACTATATATAGACAGAGGTAATAAAAACTGATTCAATTAGCTATTAAAATTAACATTTATGATTCTTTAATACCAGATATTTTATATACACAGAAACAGACTTGACACATATTTATGATGGTTTATTTGGACACACATAAATGCAGGATAATGTTTCTATGCCAACTATTATAAAAACCGTGATAATTTCTTTTTACATAGATATTTCTTATCTTGTGATTTTCGAAAAAATGAACGTGTTATATGAACACAGCAATTGGGTAATAAGGCCTAAAAAATTTCGAAAAACAAGATCCAACTTTTAAGAAAATAACCAAGTCTTTTAATTTTTTAAATATGAGCAATATAGATGCAAGATAAATCTAAGTATTTTTTTTAAAATTAAGAATCGGTAAAAATAATATATCAGATATGTGACAGTTGGATACATTTTATGAAAGAACCTTTTAAAAGAATTATCAGGCCTTTAAAAATTCTACCCTCTTAGCAGCATGTATATTTTTTTGAACTATTTAAATTATTCATTACCTTTAATGTTTTCAGTAAGCACAGCAAAAGCCATACTTGATGTCATATACTAGTAACAGAAAGAAAAATTTTGCCTTCATGTATATCTAGAACTCAGGAAACATATGATTATGAATTAAAAGGGCAGGCGAGGATGCATTAAAACTTTGCATCAGCATGTCACCATGAACTACTTGAATTCAATTATGCAGGGATGAGATTGGAAAAAAGGTAAAAGACTGAAATCGTACGAGAGCAAAAAAATTGTACCATAATTTATACGCGAAAGAAGTGAAACGTCAGAACACGCAGCATGATGGAAATATTACACTATAATAATTAATAACTTAATTATTTATAATTCAGTACATATAAATAAGAAAAAGAATATTAAAATATTATTAAATCATTCACATTAAAAGTTAATAAATAAGTTCAAAAAAAAAAAATTTTTTTTTTTTTTTTTGCAAAATATGCCACAGAGGTTTTGTTTTCTGCAAAAAGGTGGTACTTAATACTTTGAATGGCACTGAATGTTGGAATGTTCATCCTAGTAGAGCTTGCTGATATAATGTTGATTCGTCAGTAGAAGATGAATCAGCTGGTTTCCTAGCCGGTGGAGTTAAGCCGCACTATTGAGCGTATTTTCCCAGAACTTTCTTCCGAAAACGTAAGATAGGAAAGATTCTTTCTTTGTGTAAAAGCGGAATTTTCGGAAGAAAAAGCAAATTTTTGCAGGGGAAAAAAAATTGGAAATCCGAAAAGAAGAAGGGAAAAAAGAAGGAAAAAACACCGAAATTTTGAGAGAAAAAAAAAAATTAAAAAAAAAAAAAAAAAAAAAAGCGGAAATTCGCGAAAAAGCGGAAGAATCTCATCCCTGATTATGCTACAGGAAAAGAATAAAAAATATGCACTGCAAAGTTGAACTAGGCTTATACTATTTCCAAAAAAAAAATAAATAAATAAACCTCATTCAAGAAAATTATGTATTATACTTGCATCTTCCAAGGGTCATATCTATACTCGACTTGATTCTTTAAAAACACGGATTCATCTCAATACTTGAACTTGCTAGAGTTATCTTAAACTCGGCGGCAGATTTCACTTTAGAGGAAAAAAATGCTACGATTTTTTTCCCATTTTAATGGGAAAGAAAGAAAGAAAAAAAAAAAAAAAATTGCACTTAAATAGTTTTCAAGAATGGACCTTTACACCTTGGTACATGATGCTCTTTGGCACACAAATATCTTTTCTACCACTTCATTTCAGCTGTCTTTAGCAATTGATTTCCTACAATAAAAAGCGCAAATGTTGATTTTTGTAATTTTTTCTGAATAATTAATTAACAATATTCAAGGTTTGTAATTTTTTTTTATAAAAAAAGTATGTACTTACTTTGAAAATGAAGGAATTTTGCTATCACTATTTAAATTATTGAGTGTTGCAGATCTTCTGAGTATTTCTGAAATTAAGAAGAGTTTTTTATTTCAACTATTTGTTTTTGTCAACAACATTATATAAAATTTATATATAAATAAATATTGCTCATATATAAATATTGCTCATTTCTTTTCAATCATCCATTAAAATTACTTAATTGCATTTGACATAACATTATTCATCATGTTGTGCTGCACATATAATTCTGATTATACAAAAAATCAGAACATGAATCATACTAGCAAATGCAATATTTTAAATGAATAATGTATGTATATCATACTACTGCGTTGCTCGCAAAAGGTATATTGTTATTACTATTGCTTACTTCTTCTGTATTTTCTTTTTTATAATTAGATATATACAGTAAAATCTCGATTATCTGGTATTCAAGTATCTGGAAAAATTTTACATCCGCACACCAAAATGATGTTCCATTCACGCAGACAATTTATTTCTGAAATGCAACATCCGCTCCGCACAGAGGGGTGTAGAAGGAAAAAAAAAAAAGCAATATGCAGTACAGTGAT
>BGPR01008392.1:52106-64053 GCA_013235015.1 Araneus ventricosus | reverse complement strand
TAGCTCTAAAAAGGTGAAATAAAATTTGCTATCGATTGCTTATTATCTCGCTGTGATCAATAGTTCGCCAGAAGTTTAAAATATATTAATATATTCTAAAGTATTTCCGTTTTCAATACAAAGTAGTAAATCACTTCATGGTATAAAATACGTGACATTTTGGACACACGATGCTTCTGATTCTTTATTGCAATCTGATGATATAATTTGTTAATATTTTTTGGCAACTTAAAATTTACACAAAGACATCTGAAATACAAGGAAAATTGTTAAACAAAGGAGGTACTTGCTATTCAAAACCAAGAGGTTTCCTGAATAAAATATGTAAATAAAAAAATATTTCCTGTCATAAAACATATGTTTATTTTATTTGTTTTTTCAATCAATGTTAAAATTTCTCTTCATATATATCTATCTAAACACTAGTTTGACGAAGATCTCTAGAATGAAGAGGCAAATTGCTCATACCATGCGGCGTATTTCGTTATCTATAATATAATGTATATTTTGGCTTTTATCGTTTACGGAACTGTTTTGTTTGCTTTCAGGTTTCTTATTTAATTGTTTTACTCTTTTCTCTCAACAACTGACAAATAACCTGTAGTTCGCTCTTCCCCATGTTAATCCGCAAATTTCTGATGATGATTCCACTCCGTATCTTTGATTTCCTCATTTGAACCCCTTCGGACCAGGACCCAGCTGGAAGGCGTGTAGAGCAGAGCAAGTCCCGACAGATTGCCACCGACAGAATTTTTCTCCTCCGCTAAGCCTAGCACATTAAATTTCTTGTGAAAAGCGTTATATAATAATGCGTAAAAAAAGTGCCTTATCTAAAATGAAAGACATTTTTTTTAAATTAAGTTTGAAATTAGTACGAAAATTACTTATTAAAATTTAAAATTACTGAAATTCAGGTGCTCTAACAATGAAATAATACTGTTCAACGTCTCTCAGTGCTATGGCACGAATTTTATTATTGGTGACGTCAGAGTGTTACCGGATCAGTGAGAGACATATCTGGGCTTTTATATTAGTAATATATTGTTTCCAGAATGCGCTAAATGCTGCTACAACCGAGAAATAATAGTAGAGAAGCATTTTAAAAGAAATAGAAAAACAAGCGACCTAATAGAAAGTAATATTGCAGAAAGTAGAATAGAATCCTTCCTATCGGACTTCATCAAATGTCACCTGCAGGTAGGCATTCTAAAAATTCAACCGTTTTCTGTAAGGGGCCTGACTTCATCAAAACAGAACAGTTAAGTTATATATCAACGTCCCTTTTTGAGGTATCACGAGGGCTAGTTTGGAACGTATCTCTCAGGCACACCTTCTCCAAACTTCCGCCTCACCCCATTCGGAAAACTCTGAAAAACTATTTTAAATATTTGTTTGAAAATTTAAAAAATAAACTGTTGGATGTAGCTGAAGTTTCCATATGCACGTGTTGTTGTTGTTTCTTATTGCACTTGTTCTAATCCTCAGCTAGACCAAATCCAAGAGTCCGCTCACCCAAATAGGCGAACGATTCATGGTAAAGGAGGAGAGTGCAGCTTTTGTTGGTACTAGACCTTGGACGCCTGAGGGAAGAAGTCTGACTTTGTCCATTGCTTTATGCTTGAGCTGGGTATAATGGAATGGCCTTCACGCCTTGGATAACCCTGCCAGGAGAAGAAACTCCAGATATATATCGTCCATTCCACCCAGGGCCACCATCCCCTCCACGATGAGGCAGCATAATAAGACTTAGGGGATATACACGTGTTATGGAAAGAACGAAAGTAATTTCGTTCGGTAATATTTCATTGAAGGAATGAAGTTATTTTTGAATCCTGAAAACAAATGAGAGGATTTATGCTTTTCGATACATTTTAGAGAATTTCCCCAAAAAATTAATTAATTTTCTTTAACTGGTATCACGATGAAGCCTTCAGAAATTTATGCTTTTCTTCCTATGTAAAGAAAAATATAATTTATTGCTTGAAATCATCCATTTCTCTGAATTTTAAAACTCAGGATTTTGTTTAAACCAGAGAAACACTTGAACAATTTCCGATTCTAAACTCCTTTAAACTCTTACTTAATAGCCAAACAAAGATAATGCATGCTGAAGAAATTATATCTTTTTTATATCTCTCGTCAAATTCGTTTTAAAAATTAGTAGAGTTCTGGAGAGGAGCTGAATCGTTCCTTGAACTAAATCTCAGGAGAATTTCAAAACGAAAAGGCTGGAAAAGGATAAAAGGGCTGAAGTGGCTAAACTAGTGAAGCATAGAGCAGCGCAAAACCTTATTGTCCCTTGGGGCATCTTTTGCTCCCTGGTAAAACACTCTCTCTGAAGAAGGATATTTTCTTTCTGAAAGTAACTACATCATTACTACAAACAAACTTTTATCCTTTTTTTCACGTTCGCTATAAGATCGTGGCTGACCCTCTACAAGATTGCCGAATTTTATGCATTTCTTCTCCAGAGGTATTCGAATCATTTAACTTTGACGGTGTTTAGTCTCTAAAGGGCAGATGGTATGTGCAGAAGGAAGAAAATCGAATGGGTTTTGAAGAATAATAATTGTCACGTAAATCGTAGCAATAAAACTTCCTGTAAAAAATTTCTTGACCACACGCCATATTGATATTGAATGAAATATCAAGAAAAATGACTTGCTTTAATTTTTTACTTCCAAATATTGAAACTTTTAATATGTCTGCAAGTACGTACTTGAGACATCCTTTTATGTATTAATCTGAAAAAAAATATTTTGGGATCCGAATTTTCGCCTCTCTTATGTTTCTAGGTCTAATAGAAGAATGCATTCTAATTTCCCGTCTCTAATGACATGAATAGGACATATGTACTTCATCAAAAATGTGAATGATCCGTTAAATTTTTCGAGCAGTGTATTTAATATGAGATTAAAAAACTGGATTGATAAGAAAAAAATTAGATTGCGATTAACTTCCCAATCACATTTAGGATCGAATTCTAATCTTAAGTACTGTGAAAGACAACTCATTGATGAAATGGAAATCTGAGCATAAACGAAACAGAAACATTGGAAATATAAGCATAGGAGTACTGTGAAAGACAACTCATTAAAGAAATGGAAATGTGAGATATCGAAACACAAATATAAATACTATCGATAACTTTTTAATATTCTTTTGCTGTTGCCTGTGTTCGCTCAGATATAAAAACTATGTAGAAAATCTAAAGAGAATATTTTTCAATGATTTTCTTTTAGTTTAGTTATATTAACATCCCGTTTCTAAGCAACTTTTAGGCTATTTGGGGGCTTATTTTCTTTTAAACAAAGCAGATACTGGTTTTGTATGCAATTAAATTTCTATAAGAAGAATAATATCCTATGATTTTAGTAGCTGATGTTTCTCCTAACAAGACGAAATATTATCCATTGGGATTGTATCAAATATTTGTTGATTGAAGGTTAGACTGACTTTATTAATTATAGAAAAGCTGAATATTTCTTACAAGTAGGCGGAAATTAATCTTATAATGTGATAATAAAATTCTTCTATATATCATTAACCATGTTTAAAATTTGAAAAATTCTAAATTCTTTGTGAAACAATACCGTCATAGCTTTTCAATTTTAATTTATTTCGAAGCTCACAATCTGCTTAAAATTTGCCCAAATTTATGTAAGACTGAATGATTAACCCTCCAGCTGTTAGGCGTTCAGATTGCTACGTTTAAAGAAATTGTCACTCTGAAAGAGAAGGTTATTCTCCAAGTTGTGAGGTTTTGGACAAAAGGATTTCATCCCCCTTTTGTGGTCATTTTCGCTCCGTAGGGGTGCTATTAGACCTGCTATCGTTCGGCAGTGACAGATGACTTCTGACCTCGATTCTTTGTGACAGGATCCTTTCTTAGGAGACCCTTCTTTGAGTATTCTCAGAAAAGTTGGTCAAACTGACCCTCCCCTGACCACACACACTCCCTCTCATTATGTCGCCGCGTGACACCTGGGGGAAGAGCAAAACTTGTAGAAGGAAAATCTCGGGTCTGACACTTTTATGGAACTTCTCTTTCCCGAGACGGTCTCGGGTCTGCCGTTATAAGAGGAAAAAGTTCACACAGATATCTCGGGCCTGACGCTAGGAGGGTTAACAATAGAAAAATTATTCTTGAAGTGTTTGCAGTTTATGGCTGACTTTAAAATACCTTAGATCAAATAATCTAAGTAAAAAAAGAAAATTGTTACAAAAGTGGCAACAACGACAAAAACCGATTTTCGACTTATTTCACTATCCCAATTTTTACAAGGACAGTTTGTACAGTTGGCGTAATTCTACAGTTAAGTTAGGGATAATCATCAGTTTATAATTAAGTTAGGGATAGCGGTTGTTACAAAAACAACCAGTTTTCAGTTATTCCGGTTTGTTTCACCTTCGGTTTAACCGGGCTTTTAAAACCACTCAAAATAACCGGTTTTCGGTTATACCGGTTTGTTTCACCTTCGGTTTAACCGGGCTTTTAAAACCGCTCAAAATAACCGGTTTTCGGTTTTTTAAAAACATAAATAAGGTTTCTAGACAAACTTTTTCATTAATAATAATATATAACAAATAAGTATTAATACAGTAAGCAATATCAATAAATAAATAATTAATGTAATAAGTAATGATTGTAAGTAAGCAATTAATACAATAAGTAATAATAATAAATGAATAATTAATACAATGAGTAAATATTGTAAACATATATAAAAATAAATTAGAGTGTACACACGTAAACAATCGTATTTTGTGTTGTTTCCGTCCATATGTATAATAATAAAAACAATAACTATTTCTAAATGTTTATGCATTCCCCCGGTCCTATTAATCATATTTATTAAAGTAATTTTGGCACACTAAAATTTTAAATAAAATGTTCTACTCTTCTGCGATGAAAACTAATCGAGTTACGAAAGCTTGAGTCTGACTATTTTAGACCATTTGAATGTCCGCCTCGAGGAAGCGGTGGCCGTTGATTGGCCTAAGCTGAAGAAATTTAAAACTTCATATATGGAATCTAAAATCGAGCCTATCTTTTGATAGCTGATTTTGTGGGTTTTTTATTGGATTTAAAATAAATAACAGGCTATAACCGGGTAAAAAATAACCGAAAAGAACCGGTTAACCGAAACAAGAAAAACGGTTTTCGGTTGAAACCGGTAGGTTTTGCCCATCTCTAAAATAATCGCTAACATATCCTTGAAAGAGAACATGATTAATACCCAGAAATCTGCTCTGCATTACAGATTTTTTGCGTAAATCGAAGAGGGAGCAGTTTTGTGTGTGTCCAGTTATCAAGTGTCTGTCCGCAGCACAGTATCAACTTCCAGCTTTGGCATGCCAAAGTCGCTCGTCGCCTCTCGTTAAATTCTATCTCTTGAATTACCATCCCTCTTCTCCGACGAATTTCCTCTTTTTCCGAAGCAGACTGTCATTTATCGGCAGGTTCATTTTATCGAAAATGGCGTATTTCTGATAAATTTCATCTGTCGGTAAATTGGTCAGCTTCGTGAAAGACGTTGACCATGGTTTAGTATTTGTTAAATCTGCTCCTTCTACTGGAGATTCAGGAAATGCAAACCTACTGTGAGTCCTTCTTAGGAAAAAACTACGAACCCTGTACAAGGAATTTAGCACTCATATTTTTTTCGCGTTACCAAGTGACTTAATTATGAAGCGATTACTTATTAAGGGTCTATCATAACATACCTGAATACTTAAAAGTGAACTAGAAATCTTTTGAATGATTTCTATGTGTTAGTCAACGGATGAAGAAAATTAATATTTCTTTAGTATGAAGCAGAATTAATAGAAACTTACTTTGATAAAAGGCAAATCTTGCTCTAACATTTATAACATGAAAACAGATAAGTAATGTTAATTTTTTTAGCATGTAATGTATCATAAATTTATTTAAAAAATCTCTTGACCAATCACAAATAAAGTAAACATTTAATGTGGTGGTCCTATTTATATAAATATATTGATTCAGTGTTTTAGTAAATTTTATCTACAAAAAGTATGTTTACTCCACAGAATTGTTGGAATCGAAACAATTTTCAGCCTCACTTTTCGCTTTATTCAAATTCCACAGAACAGAAATATTAACTTAATTCCCAGTTTGGGTTCCCGGTTATGAAATATAAATATACCAATTATTAATTTTATTGAAAAGTTTTCACGAAGAATTTTCTTTTGCTCTCTTCGAGCTCAAATTTCATTCTTTATTTTCATTCAACAAATTTTCTACGGATAAACACAATTTGATATTTGTAATTCCAAATGTGATATTCTTCCTTCCTGGAATTCTTCATCTTTTGAATTCCTTCATGATGAAAACGCTAGAAGAGGAATGCATAACAGAAAAGAAAACTGTGCTACTCTCCATAAAGCATCAGGCTTTGTGACGCCTGGAGGACAATTATGAAGACATTAGTCCGCAAACCACTCCAGCTATTTGCAGCGCTGGTCGGTAATTCGTTTAGATAGCAGGGGATTCTGGTAATGATTGTTCTAGAATGCCGCTGGGATGCTTGTTGTAACTCCATCAGCTACTGATCGTCTCCATTATTTCCTATTGACTTCATTCCCATGGAATCGGTAAAAAAGTAAAAGGTTATTGTAGTAAAAGTATATTATTAGCTAGATAATAATATTTTGGACACGTTTTTCTGTTTCCTATCGCCTGATGTGATGTACTTTTTAGCCAGCTAGTTTGGAAGGCAATGTTCAATAGATGTTAATTTATTTAATATGATTCGATAATGTGTTAAATACATAAATATTACATTTGTCAAAAGTTATTAATTTTCGATTACATCAAATGACTTCAGTTAAAATATTTTCCCTCAAATATAATGCCAATAACCGTCAATGAATAATCCATGCATCCATGTGGTTAATACATGTACTTCAGGGGATTTGGAACCCTAAGTCTGAAAATGTTAAATAGGCCACTTCGATGTACCTTTTCTTAAAATCTGTTATATTTTCATGTTTGTAATTTTTAATGCAAGTAAAATACATTTTTCTCATTATATTAAAATGATTTTTTTAATTCAAAAATTTAATTGTTACAATTTTTTTTTGTGTCGAAATAAAAAATGTTGAATTGGCTACTTCAATGTACTTTTCCTCAAAACCTGTTATAGATACATGTTTGAAAATTTTTATAGAAGTAAAGTACATCTTTTTCATTATACTGAGATGAGATTTTGGTTAATTTTTTATAAATTTACAAAACATTTAATTAGACATAGTGAAATTTTACCTTATTTTCACACCAAAAAAGTTGTAAAAAATAAAATTGTAAAGTTTTGAGTTTTTTTTCAAGAAGTTCATTTCAGTAAAATGAGAAAGGTGTACTTTACTTGTATAAAAAGTGACAAACATGTATCTAGAACAGATTTTGAGAAAAGGTACATAAAATGGCCAAATTCGCATTTTTTGTTTTGACACAAAAAAATTGTAAAAATTAAATTTTTGAATTCCTTATTTTAAAATCATTTTAATATAATAAAAAAGATGTACTTTACTTGTATAAAAATTTCAAACTTGAATCCGTAACAGATTTTAAGAAAGTGTACATGGAATTAACAGTGTTAGGGTTAACAGATTTAGGGTTCCAACTGCTCTTCAGATAAATGTCTCGGTGAAAAAAAGATGAGGAATCGGGAATGGATTGGGAATTATGAAAATTGAAGTTTCTTTGAATTATTTATCCTTAAATTATTTCTCTTCCATGGCCAGTTGAATTATAAAGCAGACAAAAAAAAACTGAAGAATAAATAGCATATGTTTAACAATGATTACAATATGGGTCTTTCTTCCCAGCCTTTAATGAAGAGAATTAGGGAATATTTATTATAATTTATTTGTGTCATAAAGTAAATTGTTTGAGGCAACGAAAGGTGACTGTCAACAACATTTTCTGGACTAAGTCAAAATTTTAAGTCTATTCTGCAACTTTCCTAACCACTTGTTGAGAATGCATGTGTATTAGCACGCCGTTCCCTTCACTTATTACTCTACTACTGCGATGCAAAATGCTCTAATGGCATGGGTAATAAATGTTAAAAATCAATTGTTCCTCTCGCACGATTTCATACATTACTGTTTGTAATTATCATTTCATTTGTCAATTCATGTCATTAAAAAAGCGGGATGAAATCCAAGTTAGAGGTAGCCTCTGAGACCAATTATCTTAGAAACTATTAAAGCTGGAAGAAAAAAATATGTACTTGTAGGGAATTTTACGTTCTTTAATTTGCTAAATCAATTATAACTTGAAAACTGAATACTTTTCGAGATATTCAGTAAAAACTGAAAATGGGGGGATGAAATCCAAGATAGCAACGCTAGCTTCCCCTAGGATCGGGGACTTTTACTATATTTAACAAGAGACACTCGAGAACATTTGTACCAATTTTAAAAACTATATGATTTTTTTGTTTTTCTTCGTTGATTGTACTATCAATTAAGATTTTTTACAAATTTATTCGTTTTGAGACCAATTATCTCAAAAACTATAAAATTCTGAAGAAAAATCAAAGTACCAATCTGTAGGAAATCGCACGCTCTTTAATTTGTTCAATCATGTAATTTTAATATTGAATAGTTTTCGAGATATTCAAGAAAATCTGAAAAGGGGAGGAAATCCAAGATTGCGGCAACCTTTGAGACCCATTATGTCCAAAATTATTAAAGCTGGAAGAAAAATAAAAGTGTGTATTTGTAGGGAAATTTACGTTTTTTAATTTGTTAAGTTATTTGTAATTTGAAAACTGAACAGTTTTCAAGATATTTAGGAAAAACTAAAAAGAGGGGATGAAATTCAAGATGGCGCCGCGAGCTCAGCCCCCCAAGTCCGAAGACTTTTATTACGTTCATCATAAGCCCCTCACCCCCCGTGTACTAATTTTTAAAACTATATTATTTATTGGTTTTTTTCATCCCCATTTTGAGCCTTTGTTGACTACATTATTAGTAAATTCAACATGATCGCATACCCGCACATACATGAACAGTATCATCATCTCAGCATCATTTTTGAAAATATCAATACATTGATGCATTTTTTATTAAGTTATTTCATTAAATAAACTTATTCTTTTAGTTTGTACGCAACAACCAATAATGGATATTTTTATATGGAAGTTCAGTTTTATGCGGTTTAATGAGGTATTATAAAATATTTTAAAGGTTTTCATTAATATGTAATCGTCAACCAACGAATCCAAATATTTTTCTAGCACCATTTCACAATTCAAGCGCAAGGGTTGGCAATATCAATATACCATTCTATTTCCAGCTTGTAACCTAGGCTATGTCATAGAAATTAGAGACCCAGCTTTGTATGGAATTTCAATATTTAGCAATATTGACAAAACTTAAACCAACAATCATATTCCAAACTTGAAAATATTCCAAATAACACAGACCCTGATACAATGTAACGTTACCTGAATTTAATATATGAAGGCGGTTTTCGAATTCTTAAATTAGAATAAACCTACGCAAATAATCCAACAATCTCGTCTATTCTACATCTCGTATTTGGTATGTAATTAGTCACACTCGCATGCTAACAAGAAAATTCCAACGAAATTGCATGTTATTATCAATCAAAATATTTAGGATTAGTAATGCAGAAATTTATATGCCATATATATTCTAATATATAACAACCAGTGTTTTACTTAAATACATATTTATATATCGGTTATGCCACTTGGCTAAGAAAAAAATAGTTCTTTTATACAGCAATTTTAACGCAAAATGTGCTTAATAGCTAAATAAGACTTTCAGCACCATCTTTAGGATGAATATTGCAATACATTTTTATTTAAAGCAAAAGTTACAATTCTATTAGCGAACGAAGCTTATTTAATCAATTTATATTTCTAGTTTATTTTTTTACTAGTTATTTATTATTTCATATATATAGTAATATTTTCTTGTTATGAATTATTGAAATGTGAAAAAGAATATCAACTATATTCTGATTGAAATATTTTCTGAAAAATAACGAATTCCTTGCTAAATTACGAAATAATGAGGGAAGGCTCAACTTGATTGACATACCGAGAGTATCATACTCGAGGTCAAATACAGAACTTAAATTTTAAGAATAACTATTTTACCTTTTAATAACAAACATTGTATACATATTTCATGATATGTCGACGGTAATAAAGTAATTATGATAGTTTCTTTATTCCATGTGCTAATCTAAAAACTTTTATTTAAAAACTAATGCATAATAAAAAAATCTTTACGATAAGTTATACATTGGAAATTAAAACTTATGGAATAATTTGCTTATGAATTTTTCTTTTACTGTTTGATTTCACACAACGATGTAAAATTTTCTAAAACTAAACTGCGGTGAGAAAATTTTCGAGCATGTGCTATTATGAATGTTTAAACGTCAGTAACCCTGATTGGTTTATTAGTATGTTTTTGAAATGTGTTTTTTGTGATGAAATTACCGATTTGGGATAAATGTGACGCAATTAATTTTGTAGCACGCTAAAATGTTGATATCCTTAAAAGTATGGATTTATTGAAGTAGTTTATTCAAATAAAAACAGATGGAAAGTCAGAAAGAATTTATAACTGGCTTTTTAATGTACATAATTACCTTCATTGTTGTTCTAAAAATTCGTGTCACGAAAAGAAAAATTCAAATACCTAATAAGAAAATGTTGTGAAAATACAGTTCATTATATGTTACAGAAATTATTATTACCCTCAATTTAAAAGTTAGCACAGATAAAAATTTAAATAAGGAAGAATTCATAACTATAAAAACTATGCAGTAAATATATACACACGGACTCACAAATTACGACGGTTTGAATAATGATAGTTTGCACGAAAGAAGCAAAAAGATCATAGAAAGACTTAATGTAAACATAAATCCATTTCAATGCAAAATGGCAGAGAACAGAAAATACGTATAATTATGATAGAAAATGATACTCGATGATATATATAAAAATTTCTAATAGAGAAAACATAGAATTAATGTCACGTTTAAAAAAAAACTAACGTACTGCAATACAATTAGTACGATTTAAGGACTTCATGATCTCTAAGTTATCTACCTTGCCTTGGGGTTGGTCATCACACACAAGAATCAATGTTGTTCGAAATTTCGAAATAGGCCTTGGACTTGGATGATCTGCTACAGCTAATCTCCCGAATATTTCCTGTGCATGAGCAATCGGATTGAAATTGAGAGGGAAAATTGGTGTTCCAAAACGTGTAATATCCTCTTCTTACTCAGCATTCGACCACGATTGTAGAATGATATCCAGTTGAATGTGAATGATCAAGGTTCTTCGTTGGACGTGAATGTTTCGAAAAGCCAGGATTAAATCACCCCTCAGCACCAACCAGAAGTCCATCTCCACTGTAACGGTGGGGTTCAATGGCATTTTCTTGGCTGTAACGTATCACTGGTGTTCAGCATATGAATATACGACGTGGGTCAGATTGAAAAGAAACCCTGGATTTATCAGTAAAGAACACACAAGCCACTGCTCTGTTTACCAGACACACGTGCTCTGCATCAGGCAAATCGCCACCAGCTGCCGTAAATAGAACACATCTGAAAAGTCTGCGTGCATACAGACGAAACTCTCCGAAATGTCTGTAAACGGTTTGCCTCGAAACTGTGATACCAGAACATGGCGACAGGTATCAGTGTAGGCCTGATGATGAAGTCTGTCAGATTTTTGCAGCAGTAACTGCCAAATACCTATTTTTTGCACCACTGAAACAAGGGGACGACATGTACTGAAGAATCTTATAATGATTCCATCCTCTTAGAGCCACTTCTAGAATTTAGGTCTGACACTCTGTGGGATTTCCAGTTCCTGGAATACATCCATTTGCGTGCGCCAAATTCCAACCAAGCGATAAT
>BGPR01008392.1:31810-52096 GCA_013235015.1 Araneus ventricosus | reverse complement strand
CTAATTACTCCTGTATGGCAATCTCAAGATTGCATTCCAATTCTGAATTATACTCCAACTCAAGAACATTTCAATCTTTACACTATACTACTACAACTCTATTCCTCATTACAAAGTATGAAGTTTGAAAATCATCAGTTAGAAACAAAAGCACGTTATTCCAGAAGAGATGTTTATCACTGTCCCATTAGAAATACTTTCACTAGAGAATTTCTTTCAGGTATTTCAAAATATTCTTGATTTATTTCTAGGTTTGCATTTTCTTTGTCTTTTGCTTTATATAATTGATGCATAAACATTTGAGTTAAAGCGATTTATCTTCAACAGCATTATTTGAACGCCAATGCTGAAACCTCTATGCAAGTAACTTAAATACAAATGTCTTCACCATAAAGAAATTGATTTTACCACCTTAAAATATTAGAGAAAACCAGAGATGTATTAATACAATTGTATGCATCTTTATTACTACGATATTATTCAGAGTACATTTTAATGATGTAAAAAATATTTTAACACTTTAATACCGAGGCGACTTCTTTCTTCTAGCTCCTTTAAAACCGGGAGTTTTGTGGAGGAAGACAGATTAATTGGACTCTCCCAAACTGGGTGGTCATTTGTCCCACCATACCACCCCCTGCTATAACCTTCTTTTAAGACGCAGGGAAATGGGCTGTGTTTGGTAAGGATAATTGGATCTCCTACTGCGCTTATCTCCTAAGCGATCTCATAAACTCCCCTCCCCTCCCCTCAAAAGAAGCCAACCGCCTCAAACCAGCCTTTTCGCTGTTAAAGGGAAATTTTTAACCCCCCTGAAATACCTCACTCGGTGTGAGAGGGTTAAACTAGCAAAATCTTTTACGGTCTATGAAAATGATTTGCTTCCAACAGAAGAACTGATTTTGGGTAATGCAAGATTGCATGATAAGAAAGGCAAGTAAATGGCTTTCTTCGTAGGTAAAATAGAATCTGTAACAGAAATCTTACGTTTTTACGTACATTACTCACTTGTTTTGTCTTTGATTATTCAAATTTGCTTAAAAAGTTCAAAATATATAATTTTTTCGGTATTCAGTATTAAATACAAAATAACACATTTTCACAATAATTAACCCTCTCATATCGGACGAGGCGGTCCGGGGAGGTCTAGAAATGTTCCCTTAACTACGACGAAGGCCTGTCTGAGGCGGTTGGCTTCTTTTGAGAGGAAAAGAGATTCTGCGATCGCTTAGGAGATAAGCATGTTAGGGTCTCCAATTATTCTTGCCCACCACAGCCCATTTCCTTGCGCCTGAACCTCTTCAGTCGGAATTAAGAAATAATGGAGTTAGATTTTTTTTTCCTTTGGCGTACAGTGCACTACTGCAAAGGTTAAAGCATAAATGAAATTTCAAGTTTGTTGAAAAAATAAAAAGTTATCCCATGTCCGGCATCCGGACAATACCGGATATTTCAACTAAAAAAGACAAAAAAAATCACACAAATTTCACTCTAAAATGGTTGTCAAAGGGTAATAAAATATTGTAGAAGCCTTTTAAATGGTAGAAAAAGGATTTAAAACAAGAAATTACTTGAAAAACAAAATTCACCACCGAAGCTCCATTTTGGGAAGAACGATAATATTCTGGATTTTTTTTTTGGAAAAACTGAAAAACTCAAATGATTCCATGCCTAAAACGAAAACTTCTTGCAACGATTATATTTCTAAGACAATAGAGAATTAAATTTTTAAAAAACAGTATGTAGTTTCGTCAATTATTGAATTAATAGGAGCTGTTCAAAGTTGATGTCCGGTATATAGGACACCAGGTCTGAAGGGGTTAAGGGAAGGTTTCAACAGGAGTGGGTTGATGGGGTAAATGACCGCCCAAGTTGGGAGAGTCCAATTCATGTCTTAGACTCCCAAAATAGCATGTTTTAAAGAAGCTAGAAGAAAAAAGTTTCCTCGTGATTAAAGAGTTAAAACAGGCAATAACGATTCTTTTACATTGCTTCAGGTTCCATTGAATAAGCCATAGTTTGATTTATGGTATAATTATAAAATATTCTATAGAAGAAAAAAAAGTTGGGAAAATCGCGAAAAAAGTAATTATTGATTGCCAAATGTGTTTATGGTCATTGTACCGGAAACGTTTCACTCTTCGAATGCAGGCGGAAACGTAGAAAGCATAAATGAAATATTAAAAAGAAGGCGAATATCTCATGCAAATCTTCAGTAGGTGGAAAACTAATTTCAAAATTTTACAGAGAATGGAGACTTTGAGAGAAATAAGCGCTCAGACAAGTTTCCTCAGGAAGGCCTGAATAACAAATTCTCCGAAACTCTCGACAAATCGCACTTTTCCTTATTTGCTTATTGTTTTCGAACTTTTTATGCTGAAAGTTTCCTTTTCTTTTTCGATAATTTTTATGCAATCTTTTAAACTGTACGCTTCTCGTTGAAGAATATTCTTAGTGCGTTTTTTTAAAAGTTCAGTCAGTTTCGAAGACGGTATCAAAAATTAAATCAATATCGCACACTGAGAAGATAGCGACGCTTGCTGAATCTATTTGAAAGGCGAAAAGATAAATTTCAATATTGCAATGGAATTGTTTCGTCATTCTTTTTCAATTGAGTCTGTGATTGTTTCATTTTGTAGGCGATCTGGTGCAAAATGGGCTTAAGGCCCTATTGTTTGGCTGAATACAGAATCTATTGATATCATAAAAAATAAACACAGTTTGGATTTTCTTGTAGCTATCTCTTTCACTGAAGTAAAACTCATATGCCCGTTTTACTCAATGGTTGAAAAAAATGTCCTTCGAATAAATTTTCTCTTCTCTTAACTGCCTTTCTATCTTTTCTCTCCTGCTGAAGTTTTGTATATTTCTGTAAAACCTCAAACAATTTGAATAACTTATTTAACAATCTCATAATTCCTATTTTTAAGATTATAGAAACAGGTTTTACAAGAATGTTAAGGGGAGTTGGAACCCTAAGTCCGTTAACCCTAACAATACTTCGATGTCACTTTTCTCAAAATCTGTTATAGATTAATGATTGAAATTTTTTATACAAGTAAAGTACATCTTTCTAATTATACTAAAATTAATTTAAAAAATTTATTTTTTACAATTTTTTTTGTGTCAAAACAAAAAAGGTTGAATTGGCCACTTCGTTATACCTTTTCTCAAAATCTGTTACAGAAAAATGTGTAAAAGTTTTTATAGAAGTAAAGTACACCTTTCTCATTATACTGAAATGTGCTTTTGGTTAATTTTTATTTTTTTATAAATTTACAAAATATTTAATTAGACTTAGTGCAATTTTACCCTATTTTGTCACAAAAAAATTCTAAAAAAATGTTTTGATTTTTTTTTTAAAAAAGCTCATTTCAGTATAATGAGAAAGATGTATTTTACTTGTATAAAAATTTCAACCATGATAACGTTAAACGTTAACAAGTGTACCAGGTTTTACCTCATTAGTGGGATAAAACCGGGTAGTTTGACATTTTTTTATATAAAAATCAATGATAAAAATTTAATGAAACTTTGACTTTTCTGGAAAGATATATTGTACTCGGATAAACAATGAATATGTCAATAAAATTTTACAAGCTCTATGTCGAATATTTTAGCTCCAACAGCCCTTTGTATCATAGCTGCCCGGTTTTACCCCACTTTCCAAAAATCGTAGTTTTTTTTATATGAGGAAATATACGCCGAAAAAACACGAGTTCTCTTTACTTTGTGCTTGTGTGATATACCTGTGAAAAAGTAGAGAAAAAATTAATTCTTATTGTTGAATTATTTATCAGCATAACATTTTCTCTAATTGTAAACAAGTACTTAATATCTAAAACATACGGATTTAGATTTTTATTCAATTAGTTGACTAGACAGAACTTTAAATTGATAATGAAATGTCCATGAAAAATGCTTAATGCAATTTTAGAGTAGTAAGTATTCGATTCACAAAGCAAATTCTAAGAAAATTACCTTATTTTTGTAGTACACATAACATGCCGAAAAATTTTAAAGTAAAATTTTATGTTTAAATATTAATTCGAATTTGTATTTCATAAGGAATTTTAAATGAAAATAATTTTCATTTTAAAATGCTTAATTTCTTTCAGGCAGAAAAAAGTACATAAAATACTTGATACAATTATTAACTTCAAGTATTTATTCATATTTCAGAGAATAGAAAACAATAAAAATATTTCAACTGTTAGAAAATGTATAAACATAAAGGAAACACAGTTTTATCCAAGATTCATGTTTGATATCTTATCAATTGTTTTCACATATTAATTCGACTTGACAAGTTTCATATTAGTAAAGATGCAATGTTTAAATCGATTTTTCTCTCGCTTCCTTACGGGATAATATCTTCAAATTTTGCACACTTGTGTGCCTCCGATGAAAATACAGCATTTAAAATTTTCAAACTTTAACTATCAGTTAATCGTTTAATTTAATTATAATTTGCTTCTCTACTAGTGGCGTCACCAAATAGTGAATTTGAGAAAAATTGATTTCAAAATTCTATAAAAATTTAATTTAATCAACTTTAAATTGAATGTAGAAATTATATTGATTAATATAAAAACAAATTTACATTTAGTATACTAAATCAATGTATTGTTTTAAAAATGATTAAATTTGCTTATATTTTACAGTCATTGCGACCATTAGAATATATCAAACAAAATACGCCAGCATCTTCGTATTCTTTATGAAAACGGATTGACGACGCGAAGAGAAGCAAACTAACGAAGAAACAGGGTGGTTCTCAGGTAATGGATTTAACATATAGACACGTGACCAAAGTGAACGGAATATTAGCCATTTTTACTAAATTACGTAAGTGTTTTAGGGAAAAGTTTGGGGTCAAAAGGACGCGTAATTCGCGATTTATATGTGCGCGTGGAAACGATTAAAGTATTCTTTTAGTAATAAGTATGCCAAACGAGCGATTTAATATACCTCCAGCGCGGGAAATAAAACGAAACTGGAGTTTAAGTAAAGTGATTTTGGAATACATTTAGACTTTAAAATATATAATATTAGAATTTAAAGCAATAATAAGTGACATTATTACATATATATATCCTTAATTTTTCATTACACCCTTTATTCATCATTTTCCCTTTCTTATCATCATATCCTTAATTTTCATCGTTTTCTCTATCTACATCGCTTTCATCTTTGTTTCCATCGGTATCTTAATCGTAATCGAAACTTAACCTCAACCTTAGAATTTTGGCTCAAAAGAAAGTAACTTGATATTTCGTAAACATCCGGACCCTACACGACGCGTTCCGTTCAGTTCTTTGTCCTATCTCCCGTTGGCTGCATCCCTCAGTTTTCGGTACGTAAAATAAATTTTAATATTTGGCATTTCATTCCAATTCGAATTCTTGGTCTATCATAATACTCGGGGTGAAGGCAGTGTTTTTAGCTTTATGCTAACACTGTTCGCAGGAAACATTATGATTTCTCTAATTTTTAGCGGTTTGTATAGATTTCACTTATTTACCTCTGCTGAGCATCTATACGCTTTTACTGATAAACTACAGTCTTGTTTATCCATTTAAATTTGACATTGATTGATTTTCATGACATTGATATATATATCTTTAATTCAATGTATCTAAATCATTTACATATAAAGAAATGTAGAAGTCACTCATTATTTTAAATAATGTCAGAGATTTTCAGAAAACAGATAAAGGATTTTAGTGAATATCTTAAATGTTACACAATGAAATAGGCATTAGAATATATCTGTTTTTAAGTAATCTTATCTTAAGGCAATGTAAATAAGAACATAATTTATTATTGGTGGGAAATTTGATGTGTCCTACATTGGTAGTTTTTTCTGTTCTTAGCCTTTCTTTTATTTGACATAATTGAATAGATATTCTCCATGAAAACTAAACCACTATGCACAAGGGGAGGTATGTATCAATCTAACCAACGGAATCAGAAGACTCAACATTTCATGAATGTGGTGGTGGCTCTTATTCTTTCATATCTAGGTAACTGACTGAGCCAAAAAATGATGATAAAGGGAAAATAAGGCCTATTCTGTTGGTCAAATCTCCCTCGGACCGTTCTAAATCTTTTAAAATCTATTGTTAAGTTTTTAGTGATTTCCTTGAATAAAGTTAATAAAAATGTTTCGAACTTTCTTACAAGTAGTGACCAGAAATCGAAATTAATATCGAATTTAATAAATAGATATATAATAGTTGAAAGAAATCGAATTTACTAAAATAAATCATACATTTGTAATATAAATTACTTCATGAAGCTCTAAAAAAATAAATTATATTTCTGGCTATTATTAACGAAAAAATTGACTTAAAATCCTAACAGATTTATTATCAATATATTGGGCTATTTTGTAATATCACAATATTCAATATTAAATTAAAAACTAAATTAACTATTGCGACTGTTATAAAAATTTGCTTTGTTTTTTTCTTGATACGGAAACATCCAATTGTAGAGTACTTTTTGATTTTCTAGGAATGCTTAATATTAATTTATATACATTAGCACAGTAAAAATTTTATTTTTCATAATGCTTGAACTTTAATTAATATAAATTAATTGGATGAAGTAACACAGTTTTATTATCCATACCATAATCCTATAACAATATCTTTCTACATTTATCAAAGTACAAACTTAGCTGTTAAGAGGAAAGTACAAAACAAAGACTTCAATTGCATTGAAGTACCAAAAGACCCTCAAAATCAAATCAGTATTTACAATTACTTTTGTAAAAATTTAAATGAAATTGATATTTCACACTGCTGTTGTAATGAAGAGGAAAACAAGAATTTTATTGTTAAAGATAGGGGACTTGTTATCACTGGTGATATAAATATATTATCTTCTGACCGTCTTCGTGAAATCATGAAAAAAGGATGTAAGTTTAGATTAAGAAATAGGGTGAACCTAAAGTGAGTCGGTGTTTCCATTGGTAGAGTGGACATATTTATTGCTAAAATAGCTATAAAATATCATTGGCTTATTGAAGGCAATGGTGAATGGAAAGATCACATTTTGATGGGAACCAAGCACTTAATTACTATCAATAAATTTAAAATTATCAATAGATGTATTTTCTTTGATACAAATCCTAAAAAGGAGATTGTAAACTTAAAAAATAAATTTATTATCACTACTGTAGACAAAGCAAAAAATAATTTTTGTATTATGTGTAAATTCAACTTCAAGGAAATTATGATCGATGAGTACAATTCAAACATCACATATCAACTTATTATTTACTGCAAAAAAGAACTAAACAAAAGAATGTTGGCCTTAGCCAAAAAAAATTAAAATCAAGACAAATAACTGACAAATCCTTACCTTTTCCCTACTATTAAATTTCACAAAAATCCTTTAAAATTCTGATTTGTTACATATGCCACAGGCAGTTACAATTTTTATTTTGGAAAATTCTTCTATATTCTCAAAAAAATTGAAAAAGAAGAAAACTTTATAATTAATAGTAACATTGAAATTCTGAACTTTCTTAAAGATAATAAAATTCATATCATCAAAACTTTTGATTTTGGGAATCTTTTCACCGGCCTCCCACATGAAAAATTAACTGAAGCATGCATTAATTTATATGACTTATACCTTAACTCTAATTTCATATATAAAAGTAGTTGGCTAGAAATTTGCAATATTAACATCCGTGAAAATTATATCTTCAATGGAATCAGCTACTACAGACAATCGTGTGGTCTTCCGATGGGTACGAGTTTCTCCAGTGCACTGGCGAATGTTTTTCTTCATACCTTCGAGAGAAAATTCATAATAAATAATCTTCTTTCTCCCTATCGTTATATTGATGACTTTACTGTATTTGACTTTGACAACCTTGACAATTTAATTAACTGTTATCCGAAAGAACTTAAACTAAATAAAACGAATGATAAGAACAATAATTGTAATTATTTAGATCTAGTAATTAAAATTTTAGATTCGGGAATTTCGGTTGGTATCTATGACAAGAGGGATGATTTAATTTTAGAGCCATCTCTCTTTGTCATTCTCATACCAATCTCCACCTAAAAGTCATTAAAAGTACCATCCACTCTCAACTCAAAAGAATAAAAAGTACCTGCAACAACCTCTATGCTAGCGTCAAGGCCATTGATAATTTAAATATTAATTTAAAGCTAAACGGCTACACAGTACACTACTTTATTATTAAGAATTAAAGTATTTATTAATTTTTCATCTCAATTTCTCCATTGCACTGGAAGTGGCTTTGGTACTCATTCTACATCTTTTAACATTTTTGATGGCTCGCCTGCAAATTTATCTAAATAATAAAAAAATAAAATGAATAGAAATTGAAAATAAAAAACGAAAATAAAAATTATAGAAATGAATACAAACATCAAATTTTTTTTATAAAAAATTAAAAAAAATGAAAAAACATTAAAAAAAAATTTTTCAAGTCTATAGTTAGTATTTCCCTCACTAGATGGAGACAGGTGCACTCATCTATTTACCTTGTTTACATTGTAACGCACGCTTGGTACGGCGTCCTTTCTTTGTTCCACAACTGTTATAAGAGTTAAGATTTTAAGCCCTTCTTTTCATATTCTGTTTTAAAGACTGTTTTTAATTTCTTCTTCTGTGATAAATGTTTTTCTTTTCAATAAATTCCGGAATGAGTTCAGGTCTTAAGAGGATATTAAATATCAGACCTTAATTTTTTTTCCTCTACAGGAAACCTATTCCATTTTTGAATCTGCATGGATGTTTGGCCTCTGATGAAATCATCCACCAGATTCTTACTTCTTATCGTTGTCTGCTATTATTTTTAACTCCTTCGCAATTTTAATTCCCTTTATTAGTATTTTAAATATTTTGTACAAAACAAAGACCATAGTTAATACCAGGCTAGGACATTTTTTCTTGCTGATCAACAAAATAATACATTTTCCGAATTCTTCTATATATATATATGTAGTAGTTCTACGCATTGATGAACACTATGAAAAGCCAAAATAGAGAAAGACAGACGTGCTTGTGGTGATCATCGTCGCTGGAATGTGCCTCGATGTGAAGTTATTTCGTCGTTTTATCAGCTTTTCCCATTACATCAGCTCGTATTTCGCAACAGAACGACTGTTTTAGAGTATATCGTGAAGAACTCCATTAACCTTATTGGTGAAAACATTTCTAAGTACTTTAGACTCTTTACTTCCAACGCTTCGCTTCCAATTGGACTTAAAGGAATCGCCTCTACAGTAAAGTGAGATTCTATAACTCTACGTGAAAAAATAAAAGAAATTAAATGAGGAAAAAATCTGATTTCACAAGCTGACTGATTTATTGAAAGTAGACTACAAAGTTCAAGGGATTACTGGATTCATTTAGTTTATTGGTTTCACTCAGTAGCAATGCGTGATCATTTTCGTATCTCTTTCCAATTTTAGACAGAAGAATGTATTCTTTAAATATTAGTGAACTGTTAAAGAAAATATAAAATTCGAATCTCTTTCTGTTCAAAATCGTTTCCTTTGTATTCAAAATTGCAAACTGTTATTATTTAGAATAATGGATATTTATAGATATTAAAAATATTCTCAGGAATGAAAATATGAATGAAATTCACATTTCTATGCTGAGATAGGCATTTGAATTTTGTTCCTTGTTTTCGGATTGCTTTGGAATTTACTTTCGAAAATTAAATGTCAGGTTACTTTTTGATTTCAATTTGAATAATCTGTTCAAAAAAATTATATGACTCTAAAATTCTATTACCAAAATCAGCTTATGTATGAACTTTGATTAATATAAAACCCAATCAAGTCGTGAGAAGATTTTTTGAATAATCTATAGAAATAATTATATGACTCTAAAATTCTATCACCAAAATCAGCTTATATATAAGCTTTGATTAATATAAAACCCAATCAAGTCGTGAGAGGATTTTTTAATAATCTGTTCAAAAAATCATATGACTAAAATTCCATTATTAAAATCAGCTTATATATAAACTTTGATTAATACACTGGTGAAATAACTTAAGAGAATTTGCGTATTTTATCGAATTTCATGAAAATAACTGAACTGAATGTAAAACCACTGCTTCTAGACGAAAATGCAAATTTCGTACGTCAAATGCGTAAACGTACACGTATGTGTAGGCGGAGGTAGTAGAGAAACAGGCTTGATAAGCGCGCGTAGGGTAAGACGCATTTCGTTCGCTAGCACACCTCGGCGAATTTCTTGGTGTTATTTTGCAGCAATCGGTAAAATTCAAATTGTAACAGTAAAAATACGTAACCACCAACGTTTAGATGATGGAATGAGGTGGCGAATTGTGGGGAGGCTAGAAGCAGGCCAATCTCAAGTCCAGATTTGTAGAGAGTTCAATTCAACTCCCAGTGTCGTGTGTAACTTATGGAAACAGTTCCAGGATACCGGATCCATCTAGAGAAAGCCTGGACAAGGTCGTCGAAGAGCCACCAAAGCCACAGAAGATCGTTATTTGTCCATTATAGCGAGGCGTAACGGGGTGCTACAGCTTCTCAGCTCTCCCGTGAATTGTATGCAGCCACAGGAACCAGTGAATCAAGGGTGACTGTTTCCAAAAGACTTCATGAGACAGGGTTGTTTGCAAGAGGACCTGCTGTTTGCGTCTCGCTCACTTTTACGAACAGGAGAATCCGTTTAGCATGGTGCAGAGAGCATAGAGATTGGAGTATGGATCAATGGGCGACCGTACTCTTCAGTGATGAGTCGCGGTTCAGCCTAAACACCGATTCTCTCCGTACGTTCATATGGAGAGAACCAGGGACCCGCTACCTACCCTCCAATGTCCGCGAAATCGACCATTATGGCGGAGGGAGTTTAATGGTCTGGGCAGGCATCATGTTTGATGGCCGAACACCTCTCCATGTCTTTGAAAGAGGTACTGTGACTGGTGTGAGGTATAGGAATGAGATCTTGGAGTCCTATGTTCGCCTTTTCAGGGGTGCAGTTGGCCCTGAGTTCATTTTAATGGACGATAACGCGAGGCCACATACAGCTCTTCTGGTCGACGAATTTCTAGAGAGTGAGAATATTCGCTGGATGGATTGGCCAGCCAGATCTCCAGACCTCAACCCTATAGAGCATGTCTGGGACGCTCTAGGGACGGCAATTGCAACTCGCAACCCCCCTCCGAGGACAATCCAGGAAATGAAAGCAGCGTTGCTGAACGAGTGGGACCAATTGCCACAGGAAATGATAAACTGCCTTATTTCAAGTATGATGTCACGCTGCAAGGCCTGTATATCTGTAAGAGGGGACCATACCCCCTATTAACCCATTTTTTTTATTTATTCTGCAACCGCTGTTTCATAACTTCAGACTCCGACGAGTGTTACGCACGATCATGCGTGTGTATTACAATTGTTGAATGGTTATTTGTTTTGTATTGTATCAATGTATGTACATATCAAATTTCATTAAAATCGGTCCTGTAGTTCTAGAGATAATCGATCAAGTCTGCAAATTCTCTTAATTTCTTACACCAGTGTATAAAACCCAATGAAGTCGTGACAGGATTTTTATCTTTTCGTATTCTGCACTAAGAAAACGAAAGTTCTGTGTTATCTGATATACGTTTGTTGAACTCACATGAAATATTGAATTTTCAGGCTTGAACCTGAGATCACACAAATTAAGTTTACTTTTTCAAGTTCCTTAGAATAGGCATAACTTGTAACTTTTGATGAAGGAACCCTTTAATCGAATGATGTTGAATTTTAATATAAAATCACATTTTAGCCACTTAAATATGTACAGATTAAATAAAGGAGAGAGTAAAATGCCTTGCTTATGAGGCTTTTAAAACCTTATAATAAGGCTGTATTGAAAATTTCGAAATGTCAAATGTCCGTTTTTTGTCATTAATGTGAAAAACACTACGCTTGGGAAGTTGAGAATTTTTTATTAACAGAAACTATTGGCAAACGCTGGATAATAATGGACCAGAAATAAAACCTTGAATAGTAATGAAGAATCTTTTAAAAACTTCATAACTTATTTTTATATTTTTGAGATTTAAATTTATTTTTTTAGTAACGAAATGGATCATTTCTTATTTTGGTTCCAAGCATTTAACACCTTGAGTATTTTGCCTTTCGTTCCATTATATCATGTTCTCTTGAGAGGAAGGATTACATATTCAGAATCTCTTCACAGAACCGAGATTTAAGTCTCTCCTATCAAAGGAAAAACCTAAAATTCTTCTCTGTCCACCACATTTCCCACAAATTGAATTATCTTGCATGCATTGTGCCATTCGGCATGACGGCGTCATTTCCTTGGATATCAAAATCCAATATCAGAGCCACAAGTAAATCAGCATGCAGGGAACATGCAGTCGAGTTGATGCTTCACTCCCGTCGAATCAGAATCTCTACAATCTATATTGGAGTCTGATGTTTATTGGCTCACTGAATGTAAATATTATGCATACAATAGAAAATTAAAAGACATTAAAAAAGAAAAACTAGAAAAAATATATATATAAGAAACAGAAGAAGTAAGGGGGTATATTCTTGACTCTGTAAGTCTTACCCTCGACAGAAAATGTGTCTATATTAGAACTCCTTTGGCGGGTCGCTCTTTGAAAAAGTTCGCCATTTGAGTTCTCTTCCAATTTTTCCATCTTGATTGCATTTTCTTTCAGTTTCTAATTTTTCATTTTATGTGTTTTAAATATTTTATTATTGGGGAATTTTTGTTTTTGATGCAATGATGCTGCTGCGTTAAGCGCGCAAAAAGGTGTATTGTTATCATTATTGATTACTTCGTCTATTTCTTAAATATTTTTTTATAGTTTTTCTTATTATGTTTTTTAATTTTCTATTATTTTTAATTGTATTTATTAGAGTTTGCTCCTTATGCGCCATTCTGTGTAATATAAAGAGTTTTAATTAATTTTTACAGAATTCAAAATTTTAACAATTTTTGTAGAAATTTATTAATTGTAACAGTTAAACATTATGCAATTATACTCGGAATAAATGAAAGAGTTGAGAACGATTGCTAAATGAAAATGAGTGCGCCTAAAATTTTATGAAGAGAATATGTCATATTCTTCTTATTATATGAAAACGGCCAAATTATTTTAATATTTAAAGAAACACGAGTTTTTGTCGAATTTAAATGCTTTCTTTTAATTGTAGTTTTTATTTAAAATTCTCCATTATAGTACAAAATTTAATAATAGTGCAATACATAAAAAATCTTTGTAATTCGAGACAATATTTGACTTTTTTTACAATTAAAGAATTTACTTTTTTTTGGATAAGAAAGCATTATATTAAATGACTGGTAAACTAATAAGTAAGCGTTTATAAATTGGCACCTCATATTTAAAAAAATGTAATTGTAGTTAGATTTCGTTAATTGAAGCGTTCATCTTAATACACTATTTCCACGAATTTGGAAAGCATTTAAATATTTCATTGCAAAATATCTTTTATATTTTTAGATAAGTATATGTATATGACAATTGAGAATAGAATTTAATTCAGAGAAGAATGAAATAAATTTATTTTTGTTAATATACATAATACACACAAGAGTAAATATGCTAACATTCTTCAAAAAATTCTCCATTTCTATAATTTAATTGCTATCATACTCACAAAGCAAATATATAAAGTTTAAAGAATACTTCATATATAAAATAAACTTCGGTTGGTGCAATAAAAAAAAGTTGATGGGAGGCTGTCTCTGAGAAACGGCCGATGAAAGTGAGGGGCGTGGACTTACTCTGACTTTCTGTGACTAAAGTAGCTGTGTGTGATTATTAACTCTATAGCCTATAGTGACTATTAGTCTAGTGTGAATATGTGACTCTATCTATGTAAAATTCCTCGTGATTTTTACCAACTTCGCAACATGACCGTGACTAAACCGTAATCACAAATTCGAAAATTATTTTTGCAACCTTCAATGTCTACTTTCTCTGTTAAATAAAACTAAAACCAACTCTCTATGTTATTTGGTTGTAGAGCTATAAACATTTAACTTTAGCGTGAAAAACGTCATAATTTTTTCCTTCTCGACACACTATCAGGCCACTACGGAGAAACGTAAGTCTACGTCAAAAAATTTGTTTTTCAAATACTCTTGGATGTAAATAAACTCAGGATTTCCGAAAATGAAAATGAGGTTAAACAATACAAACGCTCACATTAGTTCTTATTCTCAACTTGAATAAGTTTTAAATTAATGGTTACACAAAAACAAGTAGATTTTTAAATAATTAAATTTTTTTCCCTCCCTCAGAACAAAAGTTTGGAAAACAGATTAGAACGTTTTTTTACTCAAAAGCTGAATCGTTCTGAGGATTAAACCTCAAAAGAGAGGAACGAAAGAATAGAAAAGAAAGTTTTTTAAAAAATAGAAATAGCGTAGCAATTGAAGCGTTTAGCAGCACCAAACCTCAGTGGACCTCGGGAAATCTTTTGCTTTCAGGGAAGACACTGTCTCTGAAGATGGTTACTTTCTTCCTACCCATTTGCTACAAGGCTACTACTTTTTCGACTTTTATTTCTTCTCACAAGCGGAAAGCAGGGCTGAACTTTTACCCGACTTTCGAATTTTATGCAGATCTGCTCCAAATTTTGCAGATAATGGATCTAAAAAAATTTTTGATTTTTCATAATTTACGACCCCTTACTCTATTGTAAATACAAAATACAAGGTGGGAAGAACAAGATACAAGGTGGAAGGAAGATACAAAATACAAGGGAATTTTTGTGCACTTCTCAAACATTAATAAAAAATCTAATAATGTTTCAACTACGAATTTTATTTCAAATCTGCGCTTTCAGATTAGGTAACACTCCGTTCCTGTTTCCCAAGGGGTCGCAAATTACGAAAAATCAGAGATTTGTTTAGAGCCATTGTCTGAGAAAATATTAAAACTGGAAGAAAAATAAAAGCTTCTATTGGTAGGGAATTTTACGCTCTTTAATTTGTTAATTCACATGTAGCGTGAAAATTGAAGGGTTTTTTCGATATTCCAGAAAAGTAAAAAAAAAAGAAACTAGAAAACGTGCATCGGTTTCTGCTTTTCGGTAGCCATTTCGAATGGAAATCTGTCACTGGTGACTGAAACTGAACTGTCGAACGAAGATGAGTCCTTCTCTACACCTAAGTCATCATTAACTTCTGTAGAAAGTACATAAAAATGTTAGTTGAAGTGAAAAATTTTTCGTATTTACTGTACACGTTTTCGCGGTTTGAATTATTAAATTAGGCCAAAATTGAAGAAATAATCATTCGTGGATTATGAACATTCTTCATATAGCGAATTGTTTTATAGTAATTATATTATGCGCATTCATGTCACTATTCAGTACAACTATTAAACATAAACTTCTATGCAGACATCAGAATTTTTACTCTGGTATCAGAATATTTCATTAAATGCGAAAATAGTGGTAAAATATTTACTAAAAAAAGTAAATTCTTCTAGAATCTGTGTGAAGGTTTAGCATCTTAAAAACATTTTTTTAATCTTGTATCACAATATCATATTGTAATTTTTAAATCTTTTATTTTAGAACATATTTACTAAGAGAGGAAATTCTACCAGAACCTGTGTGAAAGTTGAGCATCTTAAAAACATAATTTTTTATCTTCACACATTTTATAAGGCAACGTTGATTTTAAAAATAAGATATTCATTGCTGGTATTATCGCATTCTCGGGATTTACTGATGTTATTCTGCAATATGCAGACGTTTCAGTTCTCCAAATTTCTCTCTTTTGAGAAGTAAACATGGTCATAGGTGCAATGACTGAGTTCCATTGGAACAGATCTGCATAAAATTCGCCAGTCTGGTAGAAGTTCAGCCCTGCTTTCCGCTTGTGCGAAGAAAAACCAGCGGGAGTGACTTCCCCGAAACTTTCTCGCATACGACCAGTAATGTGGGGTGGGTAAACACCCAATAGGTAAATATTCTTGGGGTATTTACCCAAGGCCTAGTTATTTTCAGAAAAAAATTATGAATGGTGATTTACAATGAAACATATAAAATTCATGAATTCCTAAAACTTAATATTTTGCAAAAAGAATTGCATATGTTCTCAATTTTTACGCGCGCTGAGGTACCACAACTTTATTTAACGCTTTTGAGTAGGAAATCTTCCTACATATATCACGCAAGATTTCCAACTGGAGAATGTCAGAATGAAGTTTCGATTCGGGTTGCCATAATTTCCGAAGCACGTGTTTGCGGCTCTCTACAATTTCCTTAGTAGACTGCCAAGGTCAAACGCCAACCATACTAACTTGAGTAAAACAAGTATGCAATTATACAGACCTACAGACAGTCAACCCTTTGTCGGATTTGGCCCAAAATTTTATACGGACCTATATTCATGATGATTAAACTGTGTACTAAATTTTATCCATCTAGCTATTCAAGTTTTTGAGTTATAGTGCTCGCATGACCGCGGACAGACAGACAGGCAGACTTCCCAATTTTGTCCAAACTTTGATAAAAACAACCTACACATTATGTGTAAAGATCACATACCAAATTTCATCCCCGTAGCTCTAATAGTTTTCGAGTTATCGTGTTCACAGACAGACAATTCCATAATTGTGTTTTTCGGACTCAGGGAGGTCTAAAACGTGGAGATTCGTCAAAATCTGTATTTCGAAATTTTTTACGATTACAATACTTTCTCTTTGTATACTTCGTATACGAGAAAATAATAATCAAAATAAAATTCCTTGAAAGCTTAACAAGGTAAAAGAACTTAAAACACTCTAACATAGAATTTACATGAAAGCTACAACACAACAAGCAAATTATAAAATATTAGCGGTAAGCGCATGGCTTTGCCCGTGGAATGGAGTTCGAATTTTTTGACGATTACAATATTTTCTCTTTGTATACTTCGTATACGAGGAAGTAAAAAAGCTCGACATAGAAACTGGTAGAAAGAAAGTAACCATCTTCAGAGACAGTGTCTTCTGTGAAAGCAAAGGATTTCCCGAGGTCCAATGAGGTTTGCTGCTGCTATACGCTTCAATAGCTACGCTATTTCTATTTTTTTAAATGTCTTTTGCATTCTTTCGTTCCTCTCCTCTGAGGTTTAATCCTCGGAACGATTCAGCTTCTGTGTAAAAGAACATTCTAATCTGTTTTTCAACTTTTTTTTGAGAGAGGGGGAAAATTTATTTATTTAAAAATCTGCTTGTTTTTGTTTAATAATTAAGTTAAAACTTATTCAAGTGGAGAATAAGAAGGAATGTGAAAGTTTGTATTGTTTAATATAGTTTTCCCTTTCGGAAATTGTGAATTTATTTACAACCGAGAGAATTGGAAAAAAACAATTTCTTTTTATTGGACCATCGCAAGTTTATTTTATATATGAAGTATTCTGGAAACTTTATATGTTTGCTTTGTGAATATGTTAGCAATTAAATTATAGAAATGACGAATTTTTTGAAGAATTTTGGAATATTTCCTGTTGCGTGTATTATGTATATTAACAGAAATAAAATATGTCATTCTCCTCTGAATATAATTCCGTTTTCAGTTTTCAGATACATATACTTATTTAAAAATATGAAGATATTTTTTAATGAAATATTTTAATGTTTTCCAAATTCGTGCAAAAATTGTACAGTAAAACGGTGTTACTTTGCACCAATTTTCATGACTTCCGGCGCAATTTCGATATTACTCACATGTATTTATCTAAAAGAAAGGTATTTCTAATTTTTTCCTTATTGAGGGATTATTAGAGAAACGTTTTGCAGCAAAATTTGGATCATAAATTAATAATTAATTATGATTTTTCGAAATTTTAGGGAAATGTTACCTCATAGGTGGGGATACTTTGCACTGGTTAATTTTCTTTTCAGTATATTACAAAAAAATCTCTGTATGCAATTTTAGATATATTTATTGAAAGCCTGGTGGAAATATACAAGACAAATATATTTCATAAAAGCCTGATTATAATTAACAATTTTACGTCATTGTATTCTGTCAAATCAGTATGGTGTTTTAGAAATCCTTTTATCCAATTATTTCCGGGTGTGTTTTTAATATATCTATCTATTAACGCACCCTTTTAGTAAGATAAACGTTTATTATCATTTTAAGATCTATAATATTAACAAGAAAAGCAAAGTCACTGAATTGGACCACACGTTGCAACGATATTTTCCTTCTCATTGTAGAAAACCAGGGTATTCCCATGTTTAGTTAGTTATATGAATTAGCGTTCTTTAGTAACAAACTCTGTTCACTTAGTGTACACAAAAAAGTTACTGCTTTAAAAATACCCTAAACTTATAAATTCGCGTTAAATCAAGCTTCTAAGGTCTCTGGAGAGAATTCCATATACTTAAAAGTCCGTGAATTTCTTTTATACACCCTGGGCATATCTAAAGCTTCAGCAAACATTGTTCTTATTGTTATTTTATGCATCGCATCGGCTTCTGCTGATGGGTAGCCATTGCGAATGGAAATCTGTCACCGGGGACTGACACTCAACTATCTAACTAGACGACCCCTTCTCTGGTATCTCTTAACTATAGTAGCCCTTGACAAAGTGTACTAGAATGGATTCCTTGTTTGTTTATTCTATTCTCTCAGAGTATTTTCCCTTCTTTGAATGATTTTGGTTTCCATCAATTTAGTCTTCTTGTTGCAGGCATTTGAATTCCACTCATTCCTCCCATGACTAATCCCTACTAACACAAGATACTGTACAATATCCATACAGTATCTTTACGATGTTTACCAGCATTCAGAATATATTAGGAACATCGTGAAGATATCGCAAAATCTCTTGTGTTAATAGGGATGTAACTCTTCTTTATAATTAGCTTTTACAACCCAAAGCTGATTCTCTTCCTCTCGTCCTACAGCAGTTACTGCCTTTCTGAAATGCAAATAACCTCATAATGAAGAATCAAGTAGAGCTTCATCCCCATGAAGAATATTTGACAAACATTTTTATAGAAATTCCTTTCTTTCATAATTTACTTAGGATGACCTAAAATGTATATCTCCCTTTCGACGTTTTGATTGAAAAATGCATGTTAATTGATCATGAATGTTTCGTTGTAAAAACTCTGTTGACTCTTTATCTGGAATTCAGTATTCTAAAGACTTTATTTTTCGGCGAAAAATGAGTCAAAGACGGAAAAAAGGGGGATTCGCCTAATTTGGACTCATATCTTAACTTAAATTTTGAAAAAAAATATTTTGGCCGTAAAATAGACATATTATATTTTAAAGATGTGAGAAATCATTTTTAAGGGAAAGCGCTGCGTGGCTACAGTTACAGAACAAATGTTTAGATTCAGGTATTATCCGTTAATTATTTTAACAAGAAACAAAGAGCCCTTACGTCGTTTGAAACCAAGCAAGAAAATATGTTATTATATCCTCATATAGAAAATCTCTTTGTCCACAATTTACTAAATTACTAAATTCATTTTATTAAAATAGTTAAAAAATAAGGTTAGGTGTTTTATTTGTCCAAAAGGTACCTAGATTGAATCATTTAAATGATTGGTATCAGTTTCTTAAACTACAAGAATAGCTCAGAAACAGTTTATCACCACCAGCAGACCTCACAAATTGGAAATGGAGAAGTCTCTGCAAAAAAACAATAAAAGTATTCTAAAGCCATTAAATGTTGGATCAAAAAGTATAAAAATTTATCATTTTGTACAATTTGTAACGACACAAAGATGGAAGAGGAAGTGATACAGCGCATAAAATTTCGTGCTTGGTTTCATGTGCTCGAGTGAATTTGAGAATAAAAAAATATTTTTTCTTTAATTGTGCTTAAAAAATTTGTGGTCCAATTTGGACATCCGGTTTCGTCAATTGTACCGGCGACACATTTTTTAAGTTGCTTTTTTCCAATTTTATTGTGTATTTCGTAAAAACTTAATTACATAGTTCGAAAGATAAAGAAAATATAAAGAATTTCTACTACTTGCTTCTCATTTAAATCAATTCTCCATCAATCTACATTAAAAAATCTCCAAGTGGTCCAAATTCGGCGACTCCCCCATCATAATGTTATTTTAACATTCAGTTGTTTAAAATTGTTAGAAAGATCTGAGAGCAAATTATCTCATTGAGAAAAAATTAGTTCATTCATTTGAAATTAGCTCATTTATTTGAAATTAGTTCAATCATTTGAAATTCGTTCATTCATTTGAAATTAGTTCATTCATTTGATATTAGTTCATTCATTTGA
>BGPR01008392.1:18361-31539 GCA_013235015.1 Araneus ventricosus | reverse complement strand
ATTTGAAATTAGTTCATTCATTTGAAATTAGTTCATTCATTTGAAATTATCTCATTCATTTGAAATTAGTTCATTCATTTGAACTTATTTCATTCATTTGAAATTAGTTCATTCATTTATGAAATATCGGTAGTAACGGGTTACGAGGGTAGAAAATATAATTACAACTAATTGAATATTGGTAAGAGCTTCAGGTGATTATTTTGTTCTTTAGGAAATTTTCAAAACAAGAGCAGAGCTTCACAAACCTATTTTTCACTTTACATAAACAGTCATAATAAACATTAAAAATTACATCAGGTATCACGAAGTATACATTCTTTATTTACTGAAAAAGACTTCTTAAGTTTCGACAACAAAGTACAAAATTTTTTAAGCAATCACAAGCACGGAGGGACAAGTACCACTTTTGGTAAATAAATTTCTTTAGATTCCTATGAATTTTATTAACAGAAATTGCAGCTTATTACAAAAAATATCCGAAATATCAATAATTTTATTTTATTCGTTCACAAATAATATTACATCACTTTAGAAGCCGAAAAGTCTATTTTAGTAATCTATCTGACTAAAAATAAGAAAACATATATAAACTCCCATTGAGTGCTGATTCGATCTCGGATTTCGCTTTCTTAGTTACTCCAGTTTCTGGCGTCCGGTTATCAAATATTAGCCTTTGAATATTCTTCACCGTTGAAAAGATGTCGAGGCGAAATTTCTCAAACTCTCTTAACTCTAAGCGCCGCGCAATCTCTCATTACTTTCATTCCACAAATTTTCTCAAGATAAACAGAATCCGATACCCGTAATTCCATATGACGTAATATTCTTTCTCTCGGTTTATCTTAGAAATTCTTGAAAGAGATTGAGTGTTTGAGGAATGCATATCAAAAATGAAAACTGCGCATTTCTCCGTAAAGCATTAGGCTTCGTGACGCCTGCGGGACAATTATGAAGACATTAGCGTGCAGACCACTCCAGCTATTTGAAGCGAGGTGGTAATTCGTTTAGATGTCGGGGAATTCTGTATTGTTCTAGAATGCCAAAGGAAAGCTAGCGTAACTCTATCCGCAAGTGGCCGTTTCCATTATCCCTTGCTGACTTAAGAGAGCTGAAATTGCCAGGGAAAAGCTATTCGCGATTTATCGCGATTATTCATTATTTATTTATAGGGATTTATGTATAGGGAAATAGTATTAACAGGATGATACTTTTTCTTTAACTCTCCGAGCGGCGCAAACGTCTTTTTACGTTTTTAATGTTCAGTTCAAAAGCGAATAGCTCGTAATTATATGTATAAAGTATTCTCAAGATTTAAGAGATATAATTAAATACAAAAAAGATCGATTTCTTTACTTTAAAAGCTAAGTTTTCTAACCCGACAGCTAAAAGTTCCATATAATTGGGCGCTCAGACGGTTAAAACGCACTTCTTTTTTCTATTAAGAGGATCCTTTCAGGTAGTCATTTTGGAAGATATAGTTCAATAAATGTTAATTTAGTGTATTTGATCTGGTAATCAAGAGAAAAAGTAATACCTCCATGAAAAAATATTGCCCTGAGATATCATTGAATTATTTGACTTTAATTATTATTTTAAAATTAAGCGATTAATAACCTATCAATGAGCTGCATATCTGTAAGAAATATATATGTTTCATATATGTTTCAGATAATTGCTTCTTTATATTATCAGGTATAAAAAATAGAAAACCTGAATTATCATTGCTTTGGAATATTAAACATTCAAATTAATCGAACGTTTTCACTTTAAACCGTTTCCTTATCTACACATAATATATTGCAATCATAACTGTTTTTAGCAGGCTTTACTCCTTCATGATCAACTAATAGTGTTATCAGTGTTTCTCAGCCAATTTCTCTGCCAAATATTAGCAAATAATATTAATATAATATTGTTTAAGTAATTAATTTAGTAAGTAATATAAATCTAATATTAATTTTGTAGATGACTCTTGTCATCGATCTATCCCGACGTCATTCACGCTTAATTAATCTAAGAATAAGCCGTGTGAGTCCAGCAAGAAGACAAATTCGTGCTCAACAATCATTGTTCAGAGTTTCTAATTAAGGAAGGATTCCTGGAGGAAGGAAAAGATGTGCCCCTTTCCTTGTACAAATCCACCTTATAGCTATCGTCTAAGCAGAGTCATCTTCTGTATATCAACCCTTTAACCCTCTGATTCCTAAGGCCAATGAAATAAAGGGACCTCAAAATACGGGGACGCTTGAGCTCCTCTCAGAGATAAAGGAAATTCACCTACCCCCTCAAAAACTACAATGACAGTTGGCACTGACCGAATTCTAAGAAAACCCTCCTTTTTCCCAAACACATCTGGGTGATGCATTCTAACGAAGAAAGCACCCGCCAGGGGTGTGAAATCAATCACACATAACGAAAGGGGTTGAAATTTCAGAGTGACATTCGAGCGTTTCGGGCGGCCATCGTCTTTTACTTGAAGGGTTGTATGGGGCGTTCCCATATAGATAGAGTTAAGCAATATCGTTCGTAGCTGTCTCTTTGAATCCTAGACGAAGTGAGAAACAATAGCTGCAGAAGACCAATGTTCTCTGATTTGAAAGTAAATTACAAGTATTCAGTAATCAGTATTTACGTTAGAATACTACAACTATTCCGTTTTCTCCGAAGTTGCTTCAAGAAGCAAATTAAATCTAAAACAAATTGAATCTATTTATAGCATTGAATAATTTATTTAAAATTTTGTTTCGCCTCAACTAATCATAATATATAAACGAGACGTTGGATATTTCTGGATATAAGCTCCATTTTGCATGTTTAATTTAATCTATCAAGCAGGAATTACAGAATCTTACACCTGAACTCTTTCAATTTTCACTGGAAATAATGAGCCACATTTAAAAGGAATACAAGATGCAACAGTATTTGACCATGTTTTTACCCATATATCCTTATGTTTGTCGCTAACTATTGAAATAAAACAATTTGAAATAATATTTTTAAAAATCTTTTCTGAAAAATCTCAAAATCTTTGTTAAATTACAGAATAACAAAGTAAATGTTCTCTATATTTTACAAATCGAGAATACCATATTTTAAAACAAACACAGAACTTATATAATAAGGATGAATATTTTACAGTTTGGAAACAAACATTGTAAGCATATTTGAGGATCTGATGATAATAATAAAAATATTAATAAATTTGACTGCAGCGTACTTGTCTTTTTCTTTTTTACTTGAAAACAATAATAATATTGCATTAATGCAGCTAGTTATAAAAGTAAATTTTATGGATTTTGTTTGAGCAATTTTTTCATTTTTTGTTTCTCATAGACTGATGGTTTTTAAGGAAATAAAACAGAAAATACTTAAACGAAAAATGATTTATTTTAGAATATCTCTTAATGTATGACAATTATTTTCGTACCGAAACACTGAGTGATCATGATTCATCAGATTTTGTAATTAGTAAAGAGTAAGCGAAATTGCTTCTCTCTATTTAAAAACAAAATCTACGTCCAAAAAGGTTCATTCTATTACAGGAAATGTTTTATTTTACGATTCCTTTCCCAGAACTTTCATTATTCAACAAAAATCAAAAAATAGTTTTTTTATTTGCAACATTCCACAAATAAATGCATTAATACACATTTTCAAAAAATTAGAATAAAACCAAAAAAATTAATAGAAAATACAATGCTTCTGTAGAAGTAAACAAATGAACAATGCATGAGAAAGAGAAATTATTCTCAAATGTCTATCTTGCAGCTTTTTTTCCATTACACAAGAAATATTTGACTCTTCTAAATATAGAAGAAATATCGGAAGTCGAAATAAGATAAGAAAAAGCAGTCTAAGATTTTATGCAAATCCTTCGGAGGCAGGAAGAAAAAGAACCTGAATTGAAAATTCCACTGATGGTGGAGACTTTTTGAAAAGTAAGTGCAGTATAGAGTTTCTTCAGGAAGACTTGAATATCATTGTCTGTGAAACTTTCGCAAAATTATAGTTTTCCTGCATTTTCTTCTGATTACTGTTTCTGTATTTTTTATATTGAATTTTTTCTTTATCTGTCTGAGAATGTTTTAACAGCACTCTTTTGCTGAAAGATTATGCATTATATTCTTTTGTTTTCGATGAAACATTCAGACAATTTTGAACATAGTATCAAATTAATATCAATCTCATACAGTAAGAAAATCTCAATATTTATTGATTTGATGTGAAAAGCGGTAAAGCAACATCAGTTTAAAACTGAGTTGCATTTGTTTTGCCTATTGTCACGAAGATGCAAGAAAATACAGAGTATGATTTAACATTAGTTTATTAGCTCGAAGCATCTCGTAACATAAGATAACGAGAACGTGCCCATAGCATGTGGGATTCAGCATTTATACACATACAGAATATTCGAGAATCATCCAACTCGAATGTTAAATGAAGATATAGAATTGTTCAGAAGATAAATAAACAATAAATGTCATTTTGAAAGAAAATGCAGTGACGGCTCATCCATTAGGACTGCAGAGTTGCAGCACTACCTGATTTTTTTTAACTTACATTTTCGTTTCTAATCTTATTCGCTTACTTTTTGATTATCAGACTTCCATGACTTACGAAAATTCAAAAAGTAGTAACAAATTGAAAAGAAGACAGTAAATGAATCAACAAGTAAGAGATAAACATGTCTGAGCTGCAAAGTACTTAGCCTCGAAAATTCGTTTACTGAGCAGAAACTCCGTAGAGAAAAAGCAACCATTTCTCCTTTTAAATTAGACGGGGTATGGGCTGCCCGGCTAGCAGCTCAGGCTGACACGGAGCCAACTGTACGAGAAAAAGATGCTATTTTAATTAATTTTTTCCTCATTCCCGCACAAAGTGGCAATCTCACTGGCTGTTTAGGGGTTTGGTTTTTCTCTGTGTTGCGTCGACAGAAACACATCTGGTTGATTCTTTATTTGCCTTCTCTTGATAGATGTCTAGATTTCTTTTAAAGAAAATATTCATTTTTTGAAGAGTGTTATCTTCTGAAGTGGGCGGGGAGGGAAGTGTGTATGTGGAGCTCTGATTATTTTTTTTCGTCAAAAGAATCATTGCATCAATATTCACTTAACCTTCTGTTAGTAAAACTAGTAGTAAATGTCAAATGCTGGTTATATAATTTGTTTGAAAAGCAGGAAATTTCATATCTAGCTTTAGAATTAAAAAATTTGGTCTACTGAAGGATAAAGTAGCTTTTTTAAAAATGTATTCTCTTGATAAATATTAGCTTTCAGTCCCCTTCGTTTCGGGGCTCAGAAGCTGCCTCTGTGAAAATTCCAGTTCTTTGAAAGAGCTACCGTGGCCGGGATCCAAACCACAAATAAAGAAATTTACAGCCCAGTTCTGTACCAACTGAGCTACAACAACCTCTCCTTGCTCTGTGTGGCACCAGTGGCGGCTTGTCCATTAGAGCTGCAGAGCTGCAGCACCCCCTGAAATTAAACTTGTATTTTAAGTAAATTAAAATTGAATTTTAAACTTTTATTTTTAGTTTTGAGTTTTATTTGCTTACTTTTCCACTCTCAGAGTTCACTGACTTACGAAAATGCAGAAAAAAGTAATGAAAAATTGAAAAAAGGCATAAAATGAATCCAAACGAAGAGAGACGCAGCTCTGAGTTGCAAAATAATCTGCTCCCCGAAACTGTTCATTGAGCAGAAAATCCGGAGAGAAAAAGCAGCTCTTTCTTCCTTTAGCTTAGACGGGCTATGGGCTGAAAGTAGGCACAGCTCTGGCTAGCATGGAGCCCAACTGAACAGAGAAAATATGCTCTTTTTAATATATTTTTCTTTTTTTCATCACTCTCACACAAACTACAATCTCGTCTCTCAATCTTTATGAGTTTCGCTTTCGGTTCATTTTGCGACAACAGATTCAAGTAAATAATGCTATTCTGAAACTTTCAAATTTTTAGAGTATTTCAGTAAAAAATGTATTTAATATGTTTTAGCTTAAAAATAAATTTTCTGTATATGAGTTATTTGATATTCATTTTTGAAAGAGTGTTATCGAGTGAACTGGGCAAGGAGCGAAGAGCATATGTGGAGCTCCGATTTTTATTATTATTATTTTTCGCCAGAGGAATCGTCACATCATCATTCACTTTAATTTTTGTTAGTAAAACTAATAGAAAATGTCCTATGCTGGTAATTTACTTTGTTTGAAAAGCAGGAAATTTCACATCTGGATTTTGAATTAAAAAATTTCGCCTACTTGGAGATAAAGTAGCTTCTAAAATTGTATTCTCTTGATAAACATTTTTTTGCAGCCCTCCTGGTTTCTGAGCTCACGATCCACCACTGTGTGGCACTATTCTTCTCATACCGTGCCTTTTCACTTGGGATACAGTGATTATGAGAAAAAGTTTCGAATGAAAATACGTCTCGTATAATTAAAATGAGAATTTTCATTTTCATGAGAGAATGCAAGGAAACTCCAATTCCTTTATCTCTATAATATAAAATGAATTTTTTCTCCTTCATGATGTTTGTCACTCAATAATTTCCCTCTCTTCCTAAATTTTGCTACAGATGCATGCGTAATCTTCCATACTCATCATAGAAGACTTTCTCATCATGAATATTATATATTATTACTCACATGTAAGTCTGAATTTCATAATACGATCCAATAAGTAATCAAGCAAAAATTTATTCTAAATATTGCATTCAGTGAAACGTTTACTGAAACTAAAACGTTCTGTTTTAGCAATAAAAAGCTTAAAAGCATTTAGTCCTTTATTTTCTCTATGAATGTTGATGAAAATTCTGAATTTAATTCAGAAGGAAACGATATGTGTGGCTTTTGTTCTTGCACTTGCAATAAATTAGTTGCTCGCTCACTTCTTCCAGGTGTTATGTACTGACAACATTTTAATACACAATTCCAGAGTAAAATTAGAAAAAAGGATTGAAGTTCTATTCTGAGCTTTATTCAAGAACAGATTAAGGATTATAATTAATACTTCCTTCGTCTGACTTTAATTGTTCGATTTGATTTTTCATTCCTCAAATAGTAGATGCCCAATTTTCATAAACTTACGAAATCCTTGATATACCAAACCAAACTCATTGGTCTTATCCCAGACAGCAAAGAAAGCTTGTCTAAAAGGTTTTCGAAAACTTGTCTTCGGCAAGGGCAAAGGGTTGTCACAAAGGTTTCAATGACAAGGGTTGAACCTTTCGGCAAGGTAGCGGAAAGGTTAGCCAGTCAACAAGAAACAAGGTTTTCTGTAAGGTTTTTAGTAAGATTTTCACAAGCTTTTATTACAAGCTTGTTTTAGGCTTTCTTCAAGCTTGTTTCAGACCTTTCAAAAAGTTGTTAAGAGCCCTCCTTCGGCGGACAAAATGGAAGACCTCCGAAGCCGTACTCCTACAGAGGGATCCAACCCCCTTTCTTATACCCCTTCTTCTGACGTCATCTTAGTCCAACTTAGAGTTAGCTGGAATGTCAATTAATTAGATCAATTAGGAATCTTAATTAATGAAAGCTTAATTATTAATTTCAATTGAACTTACTTGCACGATTTAGTTATAGATTGGGACAAAACTTCAACTTCCTTCAAGCCGGGGATCGAACCCGCGTTCATAGAGTTGGAGGGCAGGCACACTAACCACTACACCGGACGGGGCTACACAAGGTGGGACAGGTGGTTTATAAAAAGCTTTCTTACGTTAATTTTGCAGGAATGGTTTCCGAAACGGTTTGCGCGGAAATGCTTTCGCGGACTTGTCGTTCAAACATTGTCGGTGAGGTAGTTCATAAAAAGCTTTCCTATGTAAACCTTGCAGCAATGGTTTCCGAAACGGTTTGCACGGAAATGCTTTCGCGGACAGCCTATGGAAAGTGAAATTGCAACCTTTCCGCAACCTTCTTTGCTATCTGGGATATTTGAATTATTAAGGGTCGCATTTTTTTGCTATCTAATAAAATGATCCCTCCTGTTTTGGAAAGAGGCTGTCGTTTTCATTCATCTAAGAAGACACAGAATACTTGAAATGCTTATGGATTCTGCGCAATTTTTGCGTCAAATTATAATGCTAATTAATGATTAAGCTTTAGACTATTAGCCTAAAAATGTGATCATTCGATGCACGTCAATATGATGGGCGCGAGACTTGAGGGGTTAATAATCCAATAAAAGTGCGTTTGTAAAAATTGTTTCTATTCAATTTATTTTTTCTCAAAATTAAGCCCTAGCCATACGAATTTTCTAACATCCTAATTAGATGCCACAACCCATTGCGGAAATTTTTATTATGTTAATCTATTCAAGATGATAAAGGATACTTGAGCATTTAAGCGAGTCAAGGTGATTTTTGTATTTAAAATTAATTGTTGCGTTGACATAAATACGGATTTCAATAGCAAATATTCTGTAATTCGATGCGCAGGTCAGAGACGTCATTGTATGTGAAGGGGTTAATGCTGTGCATTGTTTGGGCTAATATGATGCAAAATGAAAAATATTAAATTTTTGTTTAAAGTGATAAGTAAATTAAGGAATAGTATTAATATAGCACGTATCTGTTATATTACTTTATTTCTAAAAATAAGGTTATGAATGAATTTTGAGGACAAAGTTTCTGAGGGACCTATAATTGAAACTTTTTTAGGATAAAAGAACTCTCGAAACTAATTCATGAGTTGAAAAATATTTAAAATTTCCTGAAGCAAACGTTAAAATTTTATGATTTAACTAAACAGTCCTTAAAATGAGTATCTACTTAAAGATCAATAAACTTGCTGAATTTTACCAAACAAATAAATTTTGTAAAAAAAAAACACCTTAAATTTATTCATTAAAAATACATTCCTAAAGCAATTCAAATTTTGTTACCATAAATATATAATAATTCTTATCGATTCAAATAGATTAGAGCCCTTACTATCTTATTACAAACATTATTAATATTACAGACATTAATTGAAATTCACTTAATGACAAAGACTTTATTCTTGGATCAACGATCAAGTAATATAATATATACATTTATTTGGAGTTATATGCTTTCACCATATTCCATCAACGTAACACGCTTAATTTACTTATATTTCTCTAGTTTTTCTAGTTTATATATTTCCGCAATAGGGAATATAAACGTGAAAAACTAATATCTCTCTATAAGAAAGACAATCTTTTAACTTGTATGGATTGCTGACACAGAACTACGGTGACTGGTCAAATCCATCTCCGATACGTTTAATGTTAAAAGATGCGTTGGTTGGGATCAACTACTTTTCAATACACATTCCTAAATATTCAAAGAATATAAAATTATAAAATACTACATCTTTTCATAACAGTCTACACAAGAATTTGCATCAGTATTGCTCTGCAAGTTTAACACGGAAGACCGCAAATTCATAACAAGTTTCAAACAAGTTATCACAAACTTCGAAGTCACCAATGCAGCAAACTTGCTATAAACTTGTCGCGTCAAGTTCATTGCAAACCAATAGCAAAAGGAGAAGACGCATACGAACCTTGGATTCGAACCCTGGACAACTCCGTTACCAGCCTGTCGCCTTAACCACTACACAAGCGACACATTGATCGTAGAGGATAGATTGCGTTTCATCTCATTTTTAATTGTCTTGATTTGATTTTTTATAATTTTCAGAATATGATTTGAAGTCAAAGAGAGAGAGAGAGAGAGAGATTTTTGCTAATAAATAAGTTTCGCTAGTGGAATAACTTATGAAATTAAGGTTCAAAAGTAATTACTTTTAAAATATTTGATAAAAGTAAGTTATTGTTTTTCTACAAACATTGACAATTTGGGGGGTTTAATTTTAATTTTGTTCATGAACGTTAAAATTTCAACATTAAGAAAATGTCAATAAATTGTTTTCTTTAAAATGCGAGTTCTATATTTAGTAACAGTTGGTATGGAGAATTTTTCAAAAGTAATATTTTTTTATAAAATGACCTGGTTAATATTTTACATTATCATTGATTTATTGAATTAATGAAAAGAAGGGCGGGCTAAGAGTTGTTATTAAAAAACGGATGCTTTTTAAAACACAGAGAAATTATCAAAACCAAATATATATAACTGTATCCAGGTCGTGGTGTGTAAGTATCGTATCAACTTCACGGCAAACTTATTTTGCAAGTGGGGAGGTCGATTATGCTGGGTGTCTTTGCAGAAATTTCACTGCAAACTTGTCGCGTCAAGTTTGTCACGATAAGATAATATCCAGAAAAAATCACACTTGCTGCAAATGTGCATGATGTCTGGGTTAGTATCTGCTATCACTCTTCTGAGGACTGTGTCAGTCAATTAGTGACACTTTTGAGGTTTCTTCCACCGCCTGTAGTGAGGAGAAGGGCGGACGAATCCATTCCACTGATCCATTAGTAAACAAACCTCTGTATACAACTGTACTCAGATTTTCTGAGCCCACAGGAGACAGATGGTTAATTTGAATTTCTCGTAAGCGTACCATTTTGCGGTTAGTGTTAGCTGCCCACTCCTAAATATTATCAAAAAATTTTATTTTTGGATGTAAAGAGTAAAAAAATTAAACATAGTGGTACTAATTGTTTAAAATTTGTCTTTAATAAAGATAGAGAAGGGCTAATTTTTAGTTTCTAAGAGAGTTCCAACGACTAAATATTTAATAACATGATAGAATCCAAAGGCGAATTATATGCACCACTCTTCAGCGGTAATATTTTCTGATACCTTACTGAAGGATAAATGGTAATAATTGATTAGTGTTTTTTATTAAAATTTACCGGAATTCCATAGTTATAATATCTTATTAGCCACAGTTCGAGTAAAAAAAGATGAAATTCTTTAGTTCGGCTGATTATGTCATTAAAAGTATATCCTTTACAGTAGGCCCTAGATATGTTATAATTTCTTTTTCGTTCCTAACCTTCAGAGCACTTTTTTTGAAGAAAAAGAAATTTTTATTCAAAAATTATGTTTTCAGTTATATTGGTGTATAAAACTTTGAATACAAATGCCATTTTAATGAACATTTTTTTTTTTTATATTTTTGAAATTTTCGCCATTTTCGGTCAAACTTTAATAAAAATTGACGTTTAAGCAAATACTCCTAAAACAAATTCTAATGCATGTGCTTAACTTTTTGTTTCAATAATATATTTGTTAACATTTACTTGTGTCGTGTAGCAGAATATTTAGAGAACCACTTAAAGTTACTGAGATGTACCAAAGTTTGTATTCGCAATAGGTTTTTACAAGAAAAACTATCAATTTTTAAGATACAAACAGCTCTAAAATAAATAATTATACACTTTAAAGCTATATTTGACGTCCACAACATACCTACAGATGTATAGTTAACATAGTGGTGAAATTTCATTTGAATATATTAAAAGCCTATTAAGAGATATTTATCGCAATACAAAAAAATGAAAATAACAGCTTTCCAGAGAACGCAAATAAAGATTTTAAAGTTCCACAAAAAATTATATACATATTTTAACAACTTAAAATCCATGGTATTTGTAAGTCAAGCCTCCTTTGACTTAATTTTTAAGTCATTTTGATTTTTTTTAGCTTTTAATTTTTTTCTTGATAATTTTGTTTTTGGTTCTACCTGTCGCTTCGATTTTTTAATTCTCACAAAATCAATTTATATGTTTTTTTAATATTTTCTGGCTCAAGTTTTAAATTAAAATGTTTAAATACAGGTACCAGTCCTATATAGCCTGATTTGAATAATAAAACTGCTATCTTAGTACCTAATAACAGTGTTTGGATTGAGCAAAATTTTCTTTACGTAAAATATTCCGTAAGTAGAGAAACAGTTGCCAAATACATCTAAAACAATAATAAATAAATATATAAAACTTAATTCCATATTTAAAACTTAAATTCTACATTCACATTGTTTAAGAATAAAGAAATAGCTAATTAGATGCGTTGTTTACAATTCTATGGCATAATTTCGGTTTCGAAAATTTCACTTCTGGTTCATAATTTGAGCAACAACTTTGCTTCTAACAATCGAAGAAACTAAAATAAATCATTTTTGGAATCTTAAATGTTTGGGCTTTAACAGAAAATAATAAAACAATTCCGAGAATTTAAATGAAAACAGCGATTTTAGGGTACGCAAATACCTTAAGTCCTAAAAGAAACAATTTACCGAAAGCCAGTCAATATTTTGTGTCTTAATTTGTCAGGTCCTCTTCAAATCGAAATATTTTAACAATATACAATATACACACCAAAAAGTAAACCCCATCAACAAACAATTTATCGTACGCCAGTCAATATTTTGGGTCTTAATTTGTCAGGTCCTCTTCAGAACGAAATTTTTAACAATGTACAATGTACACAGCAAAACGCCCCATCTTCTGCAAAACTAAAAGTCAATATTTTGTTATTTGCGAAACAACTTGAAAAGCCAGTTTGAATTTCTACTATGAAAAGAATACAGTATCAATTTCTTTCTCGGCAAAATCCAAAAGCCCTCTGCAGGCCTGTCTTGATTCTTTCTCTTTCCAAAATGGCTTAATATCGAAAAGGATTCTTCATTTAATCCTGGTCAAAAGTTTACTCAACTCAGAGTCATAAATCTTTTCTTTGGGAAGGGGAGGGTGCGGCACACTTAATTAGGTTCCAGGCGTCTCTAGACAATCTATCAATTTTAAAGGCGAAAAGTGGGCCCCTCCCCCCTTCCTTAATCGTCCATATTGTGTGAAAAATCCTGTTAATAATACTTTCTTCAGGAAGTGAAATAGGACGACGCTTATCGCCTATCTTCATGTTATTTTTTTTCCTTTTTACGTTTCCAAAAAGGCGTCTATTAACAAGATTTTAATAAATTAATCATTTATTACTTTGACCTGCCTCTTTGTCCTTCCCTCGTTTTTGAAAAGTGAAATGCTATGTGGTATTGATAAATGGTCGAAATTTCTTTAATGTATTGAAAATAGAGTCTCGAAGAGGTTCGGTTTTCCTCTTTTCAAAATGGTAGTAATCTCAGAAATTATTGATAATTTTTAATATTTATTGTAGCTAAGAAATTTGACTAATAACTTAGATTCTATAACAAAACATATGAGAGGCCTACACCGTTTGTCTTTTCCTAGTTCTGTAAAAAGTGAAATACTATGTGGCAGTGATAAATGGTCGAAATTTCTTTAA
>BGPR01008392.1:0-12842 GCA_013235015.1 Araneus ventricosus | reverse complement strand
ATTCGGAAATGTAGCTTCTACTCGAAAAATTTAACTAGGAGAAAAAATATATTTATACTACTTTGGTAACCTCATTATATTTTTTTTATTTACGAAATATATAATAATTTTTGAATCATATTTTTATATCAGGAACTTATGTGATAGCAGTAATAATTCAAACCATAAAATATATCATTGGTAGACAAAAATATAAATACGAATCTTTGAACAGATTCCAATATATTTAATTAATTTCATTTTCGGGCACATCAATTTGAAATTGTATAAACCTCTTCGTAATCCATTTTATGCACAGACGACGTATAAAATTATGAAATAGAAAGACAAAGAACAAAAGAAAATAGATTACACCTACTTCGCAAGAAGTCAAAAGTAATTAAGATAGATAATTTATGCAATAAACTGGAAATAAATCTACAGGGGGCAACAAAAACTGGAATACAAATCAGCAAAAAAAATATCAACTGTCAGTTAACCGTTTCACCGTCATTGGTTTCGCAGTGAAACCACACATTAAAAATTTTTTTAATGCTCATATGTGAAACGTAGCGTAATCTTCTTTTATAACTTAAAAGCCAGATATATAGGGCAACTTATATACAAATTACAGTTCAGTACCGTTAGTATTCGGAAAGATATCGGCATGACAAGAGCTAAGTTGCTTTCGATCTCTAAGGGAAACAAAATGATGAGTGTTGTTGCACAAATTAATATTTTTTTAATTGAATCTTTGAAAGTAATATTGGATTTTATGAAGGTTGAATATCCTGAATACTCAGGTATACTTATAAATTAAATATATAATTTAAATTCCATTTCGATGATAACATCCTAGTAGGAAAAATAGCCCATTACAGCTCATTGGTTTCACCGTGAAACCACAAATATCTTGAAAATAAAAAATGCTAATTTTTTTTTCTTTACGTATTTATGATCAGCTAGATGTCTAATACTCATTTTTGAGATAAATTTAGTAATTATCAAAATGAAGCATGCAGTGAACTTGAAAGAGTTAAGAAGTTATCTACTTTGAATAGTTGAAGGCTGAAAAGATTCAGATTTGCCCAAGTTTTTAAGAAAGACTCATTTAAGGAAGTTTCCACACAAGTGAAAAGATCCTAGATTACTGCAAAAGAGCCTTCCTAAATTACAAAACATAAGCTGTCTGTGAACAATGTCAGAAATTTCTAGAAGCTTACTTGAAAAGTCTCGTAAAAAAAAGTTAAAGGTTATTGAAGTAGCGAGCGAACTATGAGATTAAGCTAGGGTCTTCTGATAGTCACCTTTCGACACTACTATATCTTGCTTAAAAAAGTACGACATAATTATTAGAATATTTCAGAAACTTCTTTGTGGTTTAGGGTAATGTAATGATATCGGATCTTTAGCATATAAATTAGTCACAAAATTGAATGAAAAATGCTAATCTTGGTACTGAATGTATCATAATATTTGCCAACTTAGATTATGGTACTAAATTTTCGCTTTACTCATGTGGAAATTAGGGAAAATGTATAGGCACAACCACCCACATTTATTTAGTCGTAGTAAATGGTAACTAAATATATTTTAATGGTATTTAAAGGTAAGAAATAATTTTAAATAATTAGAAATTTTTTAAATGTAGTTAAATAACTTATTTTGCTAATACAAAAAGGCATTCACATATTTTTACACAAAAAGTGTCCTTAATTTCGAAACATTAATACATTATATTTCCAAAATAATAGAAAAATGTTAATCAAAACCAGATAATTTTATTTACAGTTTATAAATCCTACACAGACACACGTGACTTATTCTTGGTTACAAGGTTATCCAGTAAAAAAGTTAGTACGGATTTCATTAATTTTGCACCTTTGAAGAAAACGTCTTGGATATTGCTTGATTGGCGGATGATTATCTGTATTAATTGTATGTTGAGTCATATTGCACCGGCCGACATCAGAGTCACTAGTAGAAAACAAGTTCTGAAATTCTTGAAGCAATTCCCTCACTGTTGTTCGTTGTTCTTCATTAAGCCCTTCAAGATTCTCCAAAATTGACGGGAGACGTAGTGATTTTGAAAATTCTTGAGGATGAACAAAATTATCCCCCACTGGCTCACACGTCGCAATAACAGATGCTTTGTCAATGGTCTTGGTTTATTGTCCAGATTCAGAACTCGAACGGGGATGGCTTCTCTTATTAAATCAACGAGTGTGTCCGCCACAAGAACCCCTTTCTGGGAAAACTTGGCTAGGAAAGTCCATTACAGAGTATCTGAATTTTCCAGAAACTTCTGGAACTCCCTGGATAAGACATTAATATATTATGTTTCCAAAATAATAGAAAAATGTTAATCGAAACCTGATAACTTTATTTACAGTTTATAAATCCTACATAGGCACGTGAGTATTAATCTTGTAAAGATCTCTTCCTTCCTACCAACTAGAGATGTTAGCAAGGTTGGCCAATAAAAAATTTAGTACGCATTTGATTAATTATTCACTTTTGAAGAAAACATCATGGATATTGCTTGATTGGTGGATGATTACCTGTATTAATTCTATGTTTAGTCATATTGCACCGGCCGACATCATAGTCACTAGTAGAAAACAATAGAAGAAATATATTAAACGAAACCTGATAGCTTTATTTACAGTTTATAAATCCTACATAGACACGTGAGAATTAATCTTGTAAAGATTTCTTCCTTCCTACAAACTGGAGACGTTAGCAAGGTAGGCCAATAAAAAATTTAATACGCATTTGTTTAATTATGCACCTTTGAAGAAAAAAATTGAAAATTATGATCTCATTAAACCGCAGCTATTCGTTCGAAGATCAGACTTTCATGAAATTTCGCCTAGACAGGAAAAAAATCAAGTGTCCCTTAAGGACATGAAACCTCAGTGTGTTAAAAGCATTTTCCCTACTTTTTAAAATTTTTCATTTTAAACTAATAGTGCAATATTTTTTATCCTCATAGTTTCGTTAAAAGAAGTTTTTATGTTCCTTTTTTGTTGCTCTTCTTTTATTTATTATGTTTCTTGTCGCACGACGTAAAATTATTACATTTTTTTTGTTTGTGTAAAATTAGCAAAAACATGGCTACTTAATTTTCTTTGTTGTTGATGAAATATTTTACTCATTAAACCGAGCAGTAACGTTTAATGGTTCAATTTTATTGAATGGAAGCATTTTAATTAGCTTGAAGAAAAAATTTAAAACTAAAGTTAAATTTATGTTTATTCAGGCGATACAAGGCTTGTTAATAAACTAGTGTGCTGATTTAATGCAGCATTAACAAAGAAATGATTCCGTGGAATTTTTGTAAGCTTATAATTTAACTTCATCCATCAGTTATTTAATCTGCTTTAAACGCGAAATGTCTCACATTTTTACTCACTTTTCGATGAGAAAAAATATGTTTTTAAAAAAAAATTATTTCTGAGAAAAATGTTTAAATGAAAGTAAATACTGATTATATATGACGTCATTAAAGCAAAAATAGTATAAAAGATTTGATTTTTCGCACATAATACCTTCTTCGTTCCGTTCAACAACTGTATATGTTCAATAAATATGAGAAAATAAGTGTTTCTTATTTTTATTTATTTTTGTCGGTTCAAGTTTAGATAACAAATAGTTTAAGAAATTGAACACATTCATCTAAGTTCATAGAAATAAAAATATTTGTTAACATGTAGCGGTTACAATTCACTGCCCTCTCATTTTTTATGGTATGTGGCGCTACTAGAACCATCCGGGTTTTTCCTATGATGCCTCTCTCTCTTCTTCTTCTGTGTACTTGTCTTGTGTTGTCGTTCTCTGTCTTGCGTCTTGTACCTTTTCATGTACTGTGTCGTGCAACTTAGCCGTCTAATAAAAATGGTTCCTGAAATTCAATTAATTCTTCAACAGCGGCATTCCATATACGCATGAGTCTCGTCCCTCTACAAACTCATGATTCTAAAATAAAGTTAATCGCCTTTCTCTAGCTTTTAATAGTAAATGATCAAATTCTCATACATATATTTTCCCGAAATAAACCATATTACATGTAGCACATTTTCTGGATCCTTTATTTCAACAGTTTTTATGTCTGTGCGTAATTAAAAGTAGGGTAAATTATCAAAAAATCTTTATTTCATACTCATGTATGGACTTTCTTAGAATATGATGTATTCAACTGTTTTTATACATCCTATCTATTTCAAAGATGCCAAACTAAGGTATTTTTCAAAAATAACAATAAACTTTTCAAAAATTAGAAATTATATAGGGATCAAATAATTCACATGAATGAACTAATTCCTTGAAAACAAATTTTACAATCTATATAAATCAATGTTTGATTTTTTTCTTGCTGTTTAAATATTGAGTTAATTAATTAAATTAGATTTAATTTGAACTCATTTATCGAATAGCCCAATGATTGTTTATTCATAACCAAATTACCTTATCATATCTCTGTTCTGAGTGATCTCTCGGAGTAAGCGTTTGGAGTACATTTCCTATGGAAACTCACTGGCATGTGTTTGAGAGCAATACATGCCAGTAGATTAGATTTTTACCCTGATATATACCGATGAGCAAGACAAGAGCGCAAATTTAACTTTAATAAGATATGTTCCAAAGGAAGAAGAAATCTTCAGGAGAATTCACACAACTAGAAAGTTTAAAAAAATGTATAACAGAAAGTAAAGGGCAAATAAAAGAGAACATTTCAAAATTAACAAAGAATAGTTGAAAGTGTTTCTTATTGTAATGACGACCACAAATGAGCCAAAGCGTTTCTGCAGTTACCTTTTAATTTCAGACGGAAAAAATTAAATTTTTATATCTTGCCATGCAAAATCCCTGAATTTCACTACTTATCTAAACAAAGAAAAGAATGACACCATTCTAAACCTTCCTTTTTCTTTAAATGTTATGAATTATCTTCTTCCAAATGTTACCTCTTCCGAACATATTAGGAGCAGCTCATTATTTAATTCGTATAGATTGACTTATGTGACACTGTAATAATAAAGCCACAGATACATCTGATAAGAAAATTACTATATGAAGGATTCAAATGATGTCATTACCGTCTCTAGCAAAGTTTTATTGATTTAAATATTTGTTTATTTATATTTATTTGAGGCAAACAATTATTTAAAATTTTATCTCAATGAACATGGCAGTAACATTAAAAGAGGTCACATGTTTCAACGGTTCACAGTTACATCTCATTTTCGATCACCCAACATAATTTTAAATATTTTTAAGTTAATACTTATTCGTAATTTATTTGGTAAATAGAAGCAAAAAAATAATAAAATCCAACATTTAAAGCAAATCGCATTTATATTCAAACTTAAAATAGTATATATTTAAATTCAGTCATAAGAATATGATTACTTAACTTCCAAACTCGGTATTCGAATTCTCTTTTAACCAAGATTTAAAATTTTCTTCTGATCCTTTTTACTTTGCGCCTTATGTCCTTTCCTTAGTCTTCTTGTTCAAATTTATTTTACGTTTTTCACATTACCTGCAAAATGCTCTTTCACATCACAATCAATGCTAACGACCTTTTCCCTAAATCTCGGAAAGATGCTCCCTTGCGTGCAATATATTATCCACTTTCAACACTCATCCGCTTGCCCTTTACCCATTCATTCGAAAGATTTCCTCCTTGACTGATTCTCAAACCAAATCCCTTACACATATGAAAACGGCTGAATCCCGTACCTCAAAATACCACGTCTTCCGTATTGCTATTACATTTACTATAGGAAACACGAGCGTCATGCTCAACAGTTCTTAGTTCCTTCCCTACTAACCGAGATTGAGAATCAGGAGGTTCTTCCCATTTAAAGTGGAGATATGACCTTGAGAGGGAGAGACGTTGATTCCCGTTTTGCAAAGCAAACGGAATTTAGACGTTATAAAAATAGTTTATTTTTCTTTCATTATTTTGGATTGTGTTAGTTTTGGACTGTGTTCTTTCATTATTTTGGATTGTGCGTGTTTTTTCTGAGGCAAGGTTGTGGAGAGGATATTGATTAGAGATGTGGTAAAACTGGATGTCTAGAATGTTTTGAAAAACTAACGATTATAAAACTTCTCGTGATAGCAGAAAACAGAATATTTTATAACATCAACTAAAATTTATGCTTTAGTTTACACATAATGATATATAATTATTTAAATATAATCCTTATTCATAAATTCATATATTTTCCAAATATTTATATCATTTTATCACAGATAGAATGTTTTTATTATATTTAATCATCGAAATTTCATATTTCACAACATATATTTATTTTTGTCAATACACTGCGTTTGAGATTTTTTTCTGAAATATACCTATTAGATCAAACTGCTTGATAACTATCGAATAAAGTTCAAGAATTGAAGATAACAAAAGATGTTTTGAATTAAATTATTTCACTTCCTTTCTTTCAAGTAATATTTTTGTGTTGAGTACTTTTACTTTTAACGTAGGACTACGTTCCTCCCATTGGGGTCTCAGGAAGGAATTTGATTCACACGCCAAAACGCCACGAAAAACGTTGAATGAGAGTTCCTCAATATCTCGATAACTACGTATGTTAAAAACATAACTAATGCCTTATTTTAGAGATAAAGTGTAACAACAGAAGATACAAAAAAGTTGAAAATCGGAATTGTAGCTCAGCGACTAATGAGTCTCAAAATTGGGCAAAAGTACGCATGAATTGGTGAAAGTTGTCCTACGCCTTTAATATCAGGGGCTGTTTGAAAAAAAAAGGCTCTCGTAATTTTTTTCAATATTATCTCTCTATATAATAGTGTAAACAAAAGTACTGATATTTTTTACTTGTGAGTTTGAATTCTGATCTTTAATTTAATATTTAGTAATATATTTGCTAAAAGTCTGGTGAAATGGCAGATTAATGAAAATACATTAATTACTAAGCGTAATCTTATACTTGTGCCCAATTTGCTTTTATTTGTTGGCTATTTTTTAACTGTTTTATATTTAAGTTTTATCTTTCTGTAGATTTCCAATCGTTTCTTGGGACTTTTTTTAACAATGCACACTTTTTGAAGCATATCACGGAAGAATCACCCCTATACGTGTGCTCTTGCAGAAGGCCGATCTCTCACACAAAGAAGACCCTGATGCTTGCTGAATTGATTTGAAAGGCAAAAGGATTAACATCAGATTTCCATTGTATTTGTTTTCTCAGTTATACCGAACTTATTCAAGATTATCAGTAAAAAAATGGTTTCCAGTCCTAAATGTCAGATTAGTACTGGAAAACTCATCTCGTTGTATAAAGCAGTTAGGTTTCATTTTCTTGTGACTTTATATTCGAATGCAAGAAAATTTATGAATCATTGTCACTTTATAATGAAAGGTGATTTTTCCGTCAAGATTATTTCTTTTCTCTTATACTCGATTTCCAATCCACTTTCGAGTAAAGTAGCATATTATATATGAAATTTGAATATCAAGTCTTCTGTAAAGTTAATGATTTTGTTATTGTAATGAACTACTTTAACTACAAATAGATATATGTTTGTATAAATGCGTATAGAAACGATTTACTGACAGTCACTGAGAAACCAAGAAAAAATCTATCCGAAATATTTCATTTCGTGAATGAATAGATTAACTTAAAGCAATTTGTTCAACAAAAACTAAAACGAAAACATTGTGAGTCTGTGAAGTCTCAAAGATAGTTAATCAAAATCTAGAATTATAAAAATTGATTATTGCTTTAATTCTTCAGATTCTTGGATTATCTTTGTGAGTAAATCTTCTGAGACATTTGTATTGGCCAAGATTTAATAATGGATTCTGCAGAAAAATTTAAAAGTAAGTAAAGTTCGGCATTTGTTTTTACTAATAACAGGAATAAAACTATAAATCAATATTCACAAGTACTCTTTCGTCGATTCCATGTGAAAAAAATATGAAAACAATTGAATTAAGGTTCTCATTTTTGTTTCTCATTAATTTAATTTCGTGTAATTTCTTTTATTTAAACAGGTTACCTAAAGTAATTCGATTTGAATTTTATTTTCTGTCAACTAAAATGGAGTATTATATGCTCTGAAAGTGACTATTCCAAATGGTGGGCATGTAAAAAGTATCTTTCTGTCGTCAAAATTATGCATAACACCACGTGAACATCTTCAGTTTTCTTTATCTCTAAGAATGACTTATGCCATATTTGAGTATCACTCCCTTCTTCACTGCAATCGTGCCTTTATTTTTAGACGTCTTTACCATTTGTTTGCATTGAAGTGCTTTAGATACAAGAAGCTTCTCTTATTGAATTTATATGGTAAATATAAAATTTAATGAATTATATAGTTGGAAAAAGGAAACACATTCATCGGTGCTGCCTAGTACATACAGAGACGATGCGAAACATTATCGAATTGTTGGATGGCTGGATTCAGATTGCAAAATCTTATTTTCTTGTGCGATGTATTTTCTTTGTAAAAACATTTCTGATATTTGGAAATCTTACTTTATACTTTACTCAAGTGCTGGAAGAACACATTTTTTATTTCTTGAGTCACATTGCTTTTGTAGCTCTATTCAAATGCTATTGCTTTATTCTAGATTTTAACGAAATTTGTTTGGTTCGGAAAAAATTACGTAGATTTCCTACCATGTAAATATTATCTCTCCGGGACGTATGATATAAATCAGTCATTATTTTTGAACGGAATGCCATATACGAAAGGAAAGGTTATAAAATAAATTGCTTTGCAAATGGTTGTTTCATATTTTCTTATATATATATAAATATATATTCTGACATAGTATTTCCGATTTTTGAAATTTTCCTTTCCATTTTTAATGTATTGAAAATCATCACTATATAAATCTGAAACAAACATAAACATGAATGTGCAATTTTGTACAGTTATGGAGCTTAAGTGTCTACCTATCTTCATAATTTCTGAATTGAAATAGATAATAAAGTTAGGAGAGTTTCTTTTCGAAATATAAATTTAGAAATTACATAGAGTTATGAATTATCTGTTGTTAAGCATTGATTTCAAGATATTTTGAGCCCACGAGGGCATAGTTACAAATTGTAAAATAAGAAATTTCAAATAGTTATAATGAATTATATGTTGTTAAGCATTGATTTCAAGATACATTAAGTCTCCGGGGGCATAGTGACAGAATGTAAAATAAGAAATTACAATAAATTATATTGACTTAGCTGTTGTTTAGTATCCAGCCCGCGGTGTCTATTGACAAATTCTCTCCTTCGAGATCGAATCATGGTGGGTTCGAATCCCTATTCCACCAAATATCAATGCATGAAAATTTGTTACTGTTAAATCTGAAATAGTTTGTTAAAAAATCATATTGTAGTAGCTCGGATCTTTTAAAGTAGGGTAACCCTTAGTTGGAGCGGCTAACGTACAAAGTACGCCAGTGAATTATTTCTTGCTGTGAATTTTTGACTGTTCCTCCCCGAGCCGTCTCAACCCCTCTAAGCTAATAGCAACCTCTCTCGAGTACAATGCGTCTAGCCGATTCGTTCTGTCTGCCTTCCAATCTAAGCATTTTTTTGCGTTCGCGCTATGTCGGCGAACTCAGTACGCCAGAAACTTGTGCGTTGCCAGACACGATGGTCACACGCAGAAAAACTGATGTTTGCTATTATGAAAGGATTTTTCGAATCTTATAATGAAAACTGCCAACATTCTTATACATTTGGTGACCAAGTCACGAACAACGAAATATTGTAGCCCTTTCGGGGAAGATCTTCATTTATTCAACAAATGCCGAAATTTTTTTCTTTATTATAGCTGTCATTCCTTACCTCAATTTCTCTGTATTACGGTTCTTGAACAGGTTAAAGTAATAAATTAAAAAGAAAATCAGTAAAGCCGAGTGTGGAAAAAAGGACCTGGTGCACTCTGTACGCCGCCCCTCCCAAATTGTGTCAAACGCTAACCCCTCAGGCTAAGGGTCAGCTCTTGTTTGGCCCTCGCTGTTAGATCATAGTTACTATGTCCCGTCCCAGAAGATTATATAGCTGTGAAGCTAAATACTACTGCAACTGAAATAAGCAAAAGGTTTTAGAGAGCTATATTAGATATTTAAAGGCAAAATAATTGAAGATGGATTTTTGTTTCATTTGCAATTACTTTTTATGGTTTTTTCTTTCATTTTTACACATACTAATACCGATTCCTTTCTAAGTAATAAATTCTTACTCCTATGGTATTAGCATTTGTGTGTTTGTAGAAAACTTGTTCATTGCCAAACCGTTTATTCAGGGAATATAAAATCAGTACTAGCTGAATGATAATTTAATATCTGCAAAATTTGATTTTCAAACGAGGCAACACTTGTATTTACCCATACAACATGAATTTCTTGTGACTTTGAATAATTTAAGCTGGGTTCTTATACGAAAAAACTTTTGATTTAACTAGTGTCGTAACCAAATAGAACATTTCGGTTTTTTTATCGACCATCGTGGCTTTTCATGAAACACAAATCTTGAGTTTTATTTTGAAATATATTCAATAAAATTTTCGTATATTAAATGCCAATGTGGACAACTGGGAAATTATTCATAACGAATAAGGATTTTAGAAAGAAAGACTTCTTTCATTCGTCTGAGATAATTTCATTGGTTTAAAAGCATTTCTATCCCATGAAAGAAGGCGTAAATAGCGCTTAGCTGTCAAAAGAAAGTGTGAAATTAAGGATACTAAATAATAAATTAGCTCAATATTTTTTTTCTTGTTGATCAACAAGATAAAACATTCTCTGAACAAAATGGCTTCCATGTTTAATCAGTAGTTCTGCTTATAAAATAAGACTGCGTTAAAACAAGAATAGAGAAAGGAAAGCGAACTTGTGGTGATTATCGCCGTTGGAATGTGCCTCAATGCGAGCGTATAGAGCCGTTTTATCAGCTTTTCCCATTACACCACCTCGTATATCGCAATACAACGACTTTCCGGAAGTATATTCTGAAGAGCTTCATTACCTTATTGGTTGAAGCAATTCTAAGAGCATTGGGTTCTTTAATTTAAACTCCTTGCTTTCATTTGCACTTGATGATTCAACTGTACAATGAAGTAACGTTTAATAAATCTATGTCAAAAAAAAGAGAGAAAATTAAATTATTCTACTATTTGAGCTTGTTTATTCGAAAAAGACGACAATTTATCTCAATTTACTGAATTACCTTCATTACCACAGGGTGATGGTTTCCTTATTTAATATTTATGCATGAAGAAATTGTTTAAATTATAATATAAATTTATAGAAGTAAAAAAAATATGGACAGAAACATTATTATAAAATGTGAATGAAATTTATTTTCAATAACCATTTAGCTTCACGGGGAATTTTATTAGATTATCAATCAATAGATTAGAAATTTATAAACATAAAAATGAATATTTAATATTAGGAATATTATAGATTTCGTAGTTGTTTATGGATACATGTGTTCTAATTTAAACTTAGAAATTCCGATTATACTACTTTTGAGATAATAAAATTAAAAATTGTTTTTTTTACACTTTGGAATGCCCGTTTTGTAAATTTCCATCCGTTACTTTTTCAATGTATTTTTGATAAATAAAGAGATTATATTCAGAAATTAAGAAAAGAATTTTCCCAAAATCAGTTTTATAAGTATGTTCGTTTAATTAGCAATAATATTATAGAAGAATCTATTAGACAGCTTCAAATTCGCAACTTCACATATAAATTGTACAGATATTTTTCTGCCTCTCAACTGTATGCACTTTTTACAACACTAAACCTACTGATTATTAAAATTATTTTAATTAAATTTAAAGACTATGCCAGCAACGTTTAGAAACCGTTAATAATTTCACTTGAAATATGTAGAAATAGCTTAGAAAATTAGTTTTAAAAGACAAGCTCTAAACATCGCATGAGAGAGAATTTACGGAGAAATTTATTGGCAGGTATTGTTTCTCTAAAATAATGAAAAGTTTTATCTCCTAATACAAAATTTTTGGAAAGGAAGAATCTATCGCCTGACAATGGTATGATTTTTTAGGACACAAATGACAATAAACTTCAAGGTTCATCTAATGATTAACTTCCAAATAAATTGTCTTCTACGCTATATTTAAAACACAGCAAAATTAATACTAATTTAAAATCTTTCATAAACTAAAAGATTTTTAGAGATTATAACAAATATTAAGAAGAAAGGAAAAAATACGTTAAAAATGCTTTAAAATTATTAATAAATATAAGATTGTTTGTTTTGAGTGTACTTTAGTGTTGCATGTCTATTTAAAACTCTTCTTCTTAATGCAGAACGTAGCTCATCGCAAATTCCTAGCATTGCACACTACTAGGTGATAGACTTTTCTTCTATATTAAAATATAAATTTTATATTTTCCCAGGGCTATCCAGGGGCCAACAATTTTATCAAATAATTACAGATTAAATAGGAGAGCATATTGGATTTATATTAGAAATAAAATATAGTTTCATTTGAGTTAACTGAAGCAGACAAATAACTACATTATACACGAGTTTAAAAGGTTAGTTTACTGTATACGCTTTATAACTAAATATCTTAAAATTTTGGAGAAGTATTTTATTCTCAAATACTGAAAATAATTGATGAAAGAAAAAATTTAAACTCATTCTTATAAAATTAATTTACATATATAAACCCCAAGCCTCCTTTTCTCAAAAAATTCTAAATTAATATTCTAAAACTGATATCAGATTTGAGGAGCACACATTCAAACCATGCTTTCTCTTTCAGATAAAATTTTTCAGGAAACAGTAAACAAGCTCTGCAGGTAATACTTTTTGATTGAAACCAAA
>BGPR01008391.1:27583-64055 GCA_013235015.1 Araneus ventricosus | reverse complement strand
TAGTTTCATTTGTTTACATTAAAAAATGCCTTTCTTCCCTCCAATATAAACAAATCTATCCTAATCGTTGAAAACCCTTCCCCGTCCAAAGAAAACAGCACTGTATTGAATTAGGACTGTTGTGTATTCGATTCGCTATCTTTTTAGGTTTGTTCGCTGCGACCGTAAGATGCTACCTTCACCGATCAACTCAGACACCAATTTTTTTTAACATTAAAAACATCTTGGGCTCTGCAGCCGGGAGCTAAAGGAATTTTGTAGTTTCGCTAGTACAATGAAGATAAGGAATCTGCTTTTTAAATTGAGAAATAAAGTGATTAAATCGTGCACACACGAGCGTCTGCATTTTGAATTGTCATACGTAGTTTTTTTATCTAAAAAATTCCCACTGCTTCGCTGTCCGCCTAAGCGGAAATCTAGCTTCCATTAGCAATCCATCAGGGCTCCAAGACATTAATGATATTCCGCAATGTCATGCTACACACTAGAATTCACAATATCATGAACATTACACATCTTGTGCCACAGGAGCACTGGAAAGCAGGGATTCTGAGTACCTTTTAGAAGGGAAGAGTTAGTGTACTTAAATGATGTGAATAGAGCCAAAAAAATGCCTCTTGGTAGTTCGCTACTTGCTTTAGCATTCTCCTGACATAACTTCAATCTTACTAAGTATGTTCGATTCATTCACTAAAAAACAAAGGGTTTTAAAAAAAGTTCGTGATTTTTATTAAAAATATGAGAGTTTTCATTTGTTTATTTGTAGTGCACCGTTCTGCACCATCTTATGTGATGTATATACACTGAAGAGCTAAATATTATGGTCACCACCTACTTATCAATGTAAGTGCTGTTTCCTCAAGACTCAAAACAGCTAAATCTGTTTAGTATAGATGCCAAGTTTGCACATGACTGGAGACAGGTGGTACCAAATGTCTACAAGAGGCCAAAGTCGAGATATCTGGACATGTGGTGTTTGAGCTCTGAGCTGCTGCCCATGAGCATCCCAAATGTGCCCTGATTAAGATCCGGTTAGGGGTGGCCAGGACATTAAGTGAATCTTAACAAATATGTTCGAACCACTCCAACACACCCATTTGGGACATGGGGCAAGGTCCCTGCCAAGATTGCATTTCGTTGGGAAAGACAAACGCCATGTAAGGCAACTGATACGCAGTGATGTTCCGCAGCTTTCATGGTCTGCCTCAACCCCAACCATGGGTCCTGAGCCGCCCATGCGAGAACGTCCTCCAAAGCTTAATACTGCCACCAGCCTGTGTGGCGACTTGCTGCAACAAGAGGGGAGGAACTGCTCGCCTGGTAGACGGCATACCTGACACACGACCATCGACGATGAATGAGAATTATCTACTGACCAGGCAACCCCTTCCACTCATCCATGTCCAGTCTCTGATGTTCCGGGTCCATCAGGCGTGAAGCGACGATGGCGCTTTGTCAACAGAGGCATTGAGTAGGACAAGTTCATGTACAACCTTATATCCAACAGTGTCCGCTGAACTGTGTGTTCCAGCAGGCTTTCTGGACCCCATTGTATTGCCGAGCCTACTGGCGCCGATTTGCTTTACGAAGTGACAGTCTCCGACAACCTTTTTTCTTTTGATGACGCGGACGACGTCAACACCTTGCGTCACCACTTGAGGTCCACTTACATGAAAAAAACTCAACAACGGCAGATCGTGAACCTACCAAATGTGCAGTTTCTCAAAGATACCTGGTAGAAATTTTCAGCTGCCATTACGATCTGCCTCTATCAAATTCGCTTAGATCAGCAGCCTTTTCCCATCACCGCAAAAAAAGTAAGTGCAAGAATGTGATTACTTACCTCCAGCGATATACCATTTCACTCTAACCACATGCCTCCACGTCATCCAGACGAGTTCATTGAAAAATGTGGAATGGTCATAATGTTTTGCCTGTCAGTGTATATATAATATGTTGTTATATTGTTAAATTATATATAAAACACTTAAATTATATATTGTTAACTTGATATTACAATATACATATACACCTAAATATATAAACCAGTTCAGTATCCAGAAATGGCTTGTTAAATAGATTAACGTATTTTAAAAATCCTTTTACCAAAACTAGCGGGAGTGGCCTCCCTGAAACTTTCTCGCATACGACCAGTAATGTGAGTGGGTAAATTACCCAGTGGATAGGTAAATGGGGTGGCTTTACCCCGCGCCTGCTATATTTTGAGAAAAAATTATGAATGGTGTGATTACAATTAAGTGCATATCAAATTTATGAATTCGAAACTTGATATTTTGCAAAAAAGAATTGCGTATGTTCTCGGTTTTACGCGCATGAGGCATTTTATTTAACGAACTCTTATTTAACGCGTTTTTTTGACTACGAAATCTTACTTCATGCCGATATCACGCAAGATTCACCATACCTTCCATCTGAGTAAATGTCAGAACAAACTTTCGAAATCAGGGCGCCATAATTTCCGAAGCTACCGTAGACTACCAGGGTCATGCCCATATCAACTTCAGCAAAAATGTTGAAACGCTCGCCAAGTCGCAATGTGGCTTTTGAAACCAAACATAATTTAAATAATTTTTCCAACGGATTGAGCGAAATTTGAGCATGATCATAATTAATATTACATCATCATACCCAATTTTTTATTTATCAAAGTAAGCTGATATATAATTTCTTGCAAATATGATTATATGGACTACAGAGTCAAATCTCTTTGACGGATTTGGCCCAAAATTCTCATACGGACCAATATTCATGATAATAAAACTGTGTACAAAATTGCATTCACCTAGCTATTGAAGTTTTTGAGTTATAGTAAAAGTGCATAACCTCGGACAGAGGCAGACTCCTGTGGATTTGAATTCTGTCCAAAATTTGATAGAAACCTACAACGAAAATACGTTAACGCGGAAAAGTGACGTCTCCTAACCCAACTAAATTGGTAGACCCGTTAAGCAATCGCCAAATCCCATTTTGGATTGTATGAAAATTTAAACGTCAATGATTATTCCAACCATTTACACAAATGAGAGCAAACGAACAATTATAAGGCAATCTTTCCACAAAACGAGGCTATTATTTTAAGTGAAATATTTAGAGCTACAGATAGGAACATCAGATTTAACATTTTGTATGCACCTTTTGGCTGTTACATTAAAAAACTCTAATTTCAGCATTAATTAACACATTCAAAACAGATGCATACTGAAGTTTTAAGGTCTATTCTGACTTTGGTTAGAGACGTCACTTTTCCGCTAACGTGCGGAAAAAAGTGACGTCTTCTAACCAAATCAAAAGTGGTCACTAGAATAGACCTGTTGGACTTATTGACGAAGCATTATACCCAGTTTTGCCGTGATTTGAAATGTTCTAACCGGGACAGCACGGAATGTTCTCGAGTCGCGGTGGTTTGGCGGGTACACAACTTTGCGGTTTTAGAGTGTTTTAGTGGGTAGCTTATTCTCAATGATATGAAGGTTGGATTAGGAAACCAAAACCAGGGTAATAATAAATGACACAAGCATGTAAAAATTTAAACATTTTATGCTTTAAGCATGTTAATATTTTATAAGTTACTAAGTAAGCATGAAATACTTGACGAGAATAAAAATTCTGAACAATATTTATGTATTTTTCATTGGTCAGACTTTTTTTTAGAAAGTCTTTTTGTTTTAATCGTGCTGTAAAAATCTTCTGGGCTGCCACTTATATTAATTTACATGTCATCAAGCCTTTGAATCGTAGATTCCTTCCATCAAACTTCTATCATCCATGCGTTGTTCTTCAAAAAAAAAAAATACTCTCAACTGGTGCTGATGTCCCAGGTAAGCAGGCACGTCACGATTATGAGATAACACTATAATGATGACACAGAGTTATTTATTAGTAGACCATCACTCTTCTATAGTTTTACCTTTTCATACAGTACAGGAAATAAATGACAAAAGTAACGTCCCCTAAATAATCCTTCACCTAATTAGTTTTAGACTTTTGGTAATCTATAATCAAATTTAATTTTTACCGGGACGTGAAGTAAACCGGCCGGGACACCGGGATTTTGTCTGAAAACCGAGACGTCTGGCAAGCCTAATTATACCGGAAGTCAGTTGGTTTAGTGGAAGTTCCACATTATCCCAAATAAACAAAACAGAAAGCTTTTCCATATCGTTCATTTAAGCAAATAGGCAAATAAAATCGAAATTCTCTTTAAAAAACTCATAAACTTATATATTTTTCTTTTGAACGCATATCGATGTCTTATAAATATCACGTGTTTCGTCCAAAGAACAGTTTCGTTTTGATGAGGATTCCTACTCTTTCTCTGTAGGAATTGTGATCTTAATCGTCATCGATTAAGAGGAGGAGGCCGATTTGTTTATTTTGATTTTGTGTTGGTGCTTGCTTGAATTTACTAAAAAAATGTCTGTTATGCTAGACATTAGATTAAAACGGGTGAATAAAATTTACCATGAAGAGGTTTGTGTTTTGTAAACAGAAATTGATAAATTTTAATTATATAAATTTGTTTGGCATTAGAGCCGATTTTTTATATCGCACGAAAAGACAAGTGTTTTGAATACTTGATTTTTTAAAATTTTTTTCCAAACATAATAATCATTTATTTCTTTATATTGTATGCAAAAGCTGCATTAATTGCATTGGCTTTATTATTAATTGCACTGATAATTATGTGTATTCAATTTTGTGCTTTTTCTGTAGGAAATCATTATAGGCTACGTGGTAGTTGAAAGTAAATCTGAAGTCAAACATGAAGGGATCACTTTAACAATGGAAGGGAATGTTACTATGCAGCTAAGTGCGAAAAATGTAGGAATTCTGGAGGCTTTTTATTCATCTGCAAAGGTATGAGTAGTTTCTTTTTTGTAAGAGTTTATAATGTTGGCTCCTTATATCGTTACTAATTTTTTCTATTCAAGGAGGTTTTTCTTTTGTTATTCACATGCTACGTTTCCAAATGATATTTCATAATATTGGTAGTATTTCAAAAGAAAAATGGTAAAACTGAGAGAGATCTGTTATCTACAAGTTGGAACACACACTTATTAAAACGGCGCCAGCGCGCCAAAGCAAGATGGCTGCTAATGGTAAACAAACGTGCATCGGTCACAGTTAAAAGTGGATCTTTTAAATTTTAATCTTTTTTCGAACCCATTGCGTTTATGGTTTGTTGTTGCACTATCTCCCATTTTAAATGTAGAATTTCAACAGGGAGCTCATGTAATGTAAGAATCTGTTACTTTCAATTATTCTAATGAAACAGGAGAAATTCCTGGCATCTGAAGTGGGCACCAGGCAAATTTTTTCAACTTAAGAAAACATTAGCGGCTTTGCTTTCAGTGCAGTGGAATACTTGTAGCTTTGTTTATTCATTGAGAAACGAAATACACAGAAGAACATACACAGTACTGAACCGATATTCAAACCGTAGAATTCCAAACGAAGTTTTATTAAAATTCGAATGAATCGACCAATCGCATCGAAGAGATGAACAAAACAGTCCAATCAAAATGAGGTGCAAAACAGTGATGAAAAGATTCATTTCTGTACATGCATGCTTGTCACTCGTTAAGAACATCATTGTGCAACCAAAACAAATGTTCTCTCATCTCCTTTCTTGGTGGCAAAGAGTTGGCGATCCTAACAGGAACTAAGTAGGTCAGCAGCATATGATGTGTGTAGGTTTGCTACAGTGTTAAAAGTTGTTAAGGGCTAAAAGTCCTTGCATTAATGTGATATAGATATTTGGACTATGTACTGCATCGGGCATTGTGCTCCTAATTTCACAATTATTCAAAGTGACGAGGTCAGTCCCCATATAGTTCTTGTTTCATGATTCCTTTTTTTTCACAAATTCTTTTGTTAATAGTGCAATAACTGGCAAATACAATACATTGCAGGTAAAACTGCATACCAATAAGTATTAACAATAGTGATTGTGATATACCACATTGCCTATTAGGTAGATTCCTTATAGGAAGTCTACCTATTGCAATGGTTCTCATGACATGAATTTCGGAAAATTTCTCCAGATCTTCATCGATCATGACCCCTAGAACCCAAAACCACCCTTTGTTAAAAAGTTTATATATATATATATGTAGGTATAACGCTTTTTCCCATGTTATCTTGTGAACACGATAACTGGAGTAATTTTGATCTAAATTTAACCAGCGTGGGATATGCTGTAAGGATAGTGAAAATCTCGGTCGAGTTCGTAGATGGGCTATCCAGCTCAAAGGGGGTGGAAATGATGGGGGTAGAAATTTTCATTTCCCCGTAATTCCTTTACAGTTGAAAATAGAAAGAAAATTCAAATTAGGCAAATTATTGTCTTATCCTAACGAACAATTTTTGTATTTAAACTTTTTCGATAGCTACAATTGCTTAGAAGTTATGAGCTGAAAAGTGATTTTCCCACCCTTCCCCTCCTCTCTCCCTAACTTAAAGTATGTTTTAGCCTATGCATATTACCCCTTGTTTTTTTGATTAAAAAAGTTAACCATATATCTTAAAAAGAAACATGCAAATGAAATGAAATTATATATATGGTTGTGTGGTTTATGTGATTATGCCTTTGGTAAATTAGTTATTTCAACATAACAGGTTTTCATAAGGTATAGTCAATTTCTGGTTTGGAGTACCTGATTCACTAAAAATACATGTGTTTGGGCCTTTTGTGCATTGAATGTGTCATGTTTCAGATGTCTTCACAGTGGTATAATGTGAAAGTTTGGTGATTGGGCTGCTTGTTCACTTGCTATCCCGATCAAATTTTAAAATCCTGAGGTATCCCAAAATGCAGAAGTATCAAATCATAAGAATAGATCGCAATCCTAAAATGGATCCCTTAAGTGAATGTAATGATTTTAAAAAAATAAAATTATCTGATTTAACTTCTATTATATAGTGGATAGTTTACTGTGTATACTTTTTAATTGATAGATATTTTTCTAGTATAACTTCCTTTTTTTCTTCCATTCCCAGCCTGTTTTATTGACAAGTTCTATAATCGAAATTGCCAAACCAGGGAAATTACCTCCTGGACGGACTGAAATTCCTTTTGAAATACCACTGAAACCTAGAACTAATAGGACATTACATGAAACTTACCATGGAGTTTTCATAAGTATTCAGGTATGTTTTCATTATAATTATTTATCTTTTTATGTTTATTTTCATTATGTTAATCGTCTAAATATATCATTATAACTATTCAATTCCCTTGGAAATGTCTTTATAGTTTTCTCGTTTACCGCAGTTTGAAATAGAGTTTATTTTCTAATCCTCCACTATGTTAACATGGTCATGCCCAGTGGTGATGTCGCAAAATAAGCAGTGCCGTAATGCTCTAAATTGATTGATAAAAATCACACTGCTTTTAAAGAGGTTTTTACAATTTTTCTTATTTATTTTTTGTAAAAAAAGCAATGCTGGAACGACATTCGAGTCGTTCCGGCTTCACTACACCCCTGGTTATGCCCTAGAATATTTCTCACTTGATTTAGAGTCCATTTTTTAATGATGTCTGTTACACCAAATGGGACATAGGAGGATTTTGTGAATCAAATCATTTGATTAGAGTTTCCTGATTTGAGGTTTCTTTAAGACATATATAGTAGACTGCTGATTATCCCAGTGGTGGTGTTGCAAAATAAGCAGTTGCCGGAACGTTCTAAATTGGCCGACAAAAATCACTCTATTTTAAGGAGGTTTTTACAGTTATTTCTTGTTTATTTTTCATGAAAAAAAAAAAACCAGTGGTGAAATGGCATTCCAGCCTCACTATAGCCCTGGACTATCCGGCCTAGTTAAAAAATAATTCCCTGTAATAAATTTGTATGATTTTATTCTCGAACTTCATTTTCTGTAATAAATGTTTGAAACATGCAGTATGGTAGATAATAAACCTTTATAAGGTACTAGCTCATTAAGAGGCCAGAATAAATAAGAATATGTTTTGGTATAAAAAGGGCATTCTTAATGATATAGGTGGGGTAGGTAATGAGATAGGTTTATCTGATATTATTGTTATCTACTGCATTAGGTGTCTGATAGAGTCTACTGTATTTATAAGTTTTTGTTAATAATTTTAGCATTCAGTATTTTTCCGTCTACTGTTGAGAAATCTTGGACAAAGGCATTAAAACTTCTGCAGTGTTGTAATAAGCATGGGCAGTTTGCATCCCAAAAGATATAAATGGATTCTCGGCTCAGTTTTTTAAGCATTTTGAAACAATCCCCACCCCCCAATTTCTATCAAATATTTTTGTTTTCTGTATTAAAACAAAAGTAGCTTCTCAATCAAAATATTTGTGCAGGAGCCTATGTCTTTTCTTCTGTATCGCTTTAATTACAACTAAACATAATATCACAATATATTCTGAAAATGGCACAGTACACAAAATTCACAGTATTGACTCAGAAACAAGAAAAGACTCCGGTATTTTTCTTGTATACTTACTAAGGGATGTGGAAATCTAATAACTTCATGATATGACATCTGTAGCAGCCCATATGGAAAAGGAGGGGGGAAACACCCTTCTGCTACAGTATCTGTACCGCCTGTTACGAAAAGATAAAAAGCTTTCCTCAGAATCATTTTTGGAGTAAAAAAAGTTTGTAATATTGAAAGGAACAAAAACTGTATAGAAAATGGAATAGATCTCCAAAATAATAAGGATTGGTTCTTGAAACTTGTTGCCATTATTAGAAGAAATTTTGTAGTGATCATTGTAAATATTTAATACCAGCCATTGTTAACCAGCTTGTTTGCCGGGAATATAATTTCAATTGAAACTGTTGTGCGTAATTTGATATTCAGGGTTCCCTTGGCAACATAATTTTAAACTTCAAATTCTGGTAGATATTTAGCCCATGTTCTTTTAGTAGCCTTGCATCTGTTCTGTTCATTGCATACATAAATGCTCCTAATGGAGTTAAGTAACTATGTCTGTGTCGTGTAACATTTAATTGCACATTGTCGACACCGGAGATGCTAACCTTGTTTTGGTGAACATGTATTTATCCATTTCTCAATATTGATGATTCAAAAAATGATGGAGATATATAATTCATGTGGCATTTGAATTGAAAAACTGTGAAGAAATGATGGCAAAGGTGATTCAGTTATCATTGTAGATTTTGAAACATGATCTAGAAATCTTGCCAAAAATTGATGTTAAATTTTGTTGGGAAACTTAACACACATGGTTTCTGAGAAATTCATTTCATGCATTTCTCTTTCTCTTGATTTCTGTTTTCTAATGAAAAGTACTTTTTATTGTAATAAGTGAAGTCTTCTTGGAATTTTCATTATTAATTTGCCATTATTTTAATTTTCATCTTTCAAGTTGTGAGCCATTTTATGGTAACAGATTTATGGAGACATTTTGTAGAGCCAGAAAAAGGAATAATATCAGTATGAAATCAGTTGATGTGATTTTTTTTTTTGCTTCTGGTATTCTGTTTAGTTTTTTGTTTCTTTTTAAGTCTCTAACATTTGTATTTGATGTAGTTTAAATTATTTAATTTACATGCTTCATTTTATGAAATTTTTATTTTTATAAGTTCAAGTTTCCAAAATTTATTTTTCTTTCTTAGTATTACTTAAAGTGTGAAATGAAGCGGTCTCTATTGAATAAAGATTTGCAGAAACTTCTGGAATTCATTATGGAATATAAGGTATGCATATTTTACCTATCTTAAGATGCAATTTTTATTGTAATTATTCTTCACATTCATATTGATAACATTTCATTTGCATATAAGTTTAATATTTAGCAAATCAGTGATAGCTTCTTATTCTCACTTAATATTTCATGCAAAAATTTATTAGAAAATTATTAGAAGAGAACACATGAAAACTTTTTCAAAATTTATTTTAGCTGCATTTTTTCAGTGTGTTCAAGAAAGTGAACTATTGTGACTGATTAATATGGATAAAAATCAAAATGTGTTCAAAAATCAGGATCTGATGAGTTAAAAATTTATTAAATTTGTAAAATCACTCCTACGAGATTTATTGCAATGTAAATATTCCTCTCTATGGGAAATGAAGGAGCTTGTTTCCCTCTCTTAAAAACGAATGTTGATATTAATAAATACGTAAAGAATTTTATACCAAGCATAAACCATTTTAACGCAAAGAGCATTCTTACTGATTTTGGTTGCAGTGAATTTTCCTAAATGTTTATGAACTAATACTTTTTTCCCATTGGAATGTATGTAGATGAATTAATTTATTTCTGGATTTGCTTAAGATTTTACACACACAAATTCTTAATTACTTTAATTCTCTAACACTTTGTGCACAAGCCCTGAACATAAAATCAGTAGAAACAAATAAATTTGTTAAAAAAAAGATAAAAATGTAACATTAAAGAAACCAAATATAGATTTAAGTTTAATTTCATTTTGCTGTACCTATATGGAGGAGACTTCACAGTATAAGTGGTGGATCATGAAGAAGTGAAGTGTTATTGTTTGAAATTATATTCTTTATTTTTAATTTCTAGACACCATTCTGCTTCAGTGAAGCATTATTCAGTGTGATTCATTTTTGTTTAGGTTTTAACTCTCCAAGTACCCAGATATTTTGATCTTATAGCTTTCAGGTTCAAAAGCTTAGCTATTAAAGTGAATGGACTGAACTTTTTTTTTGTATTTAATCATATTTTGGAAATCTTAACCCTTTCGGGATAACACGCCTTCGTCAAAGACCTTCCCATGGGACAGAGCGGAGGAGAAAGGAATTGCCCATTGACGGGGGTTTTGTGTCGCTAAGCCTAACTTCAGGAAAAAAAGTTTAAGTCTGAACTTCCTAATTTTTGGTACCATTTTAGATTATCATTTAAGCTATGATATACATTAAAATTAGCATTAAATACTCATTTTCCTTTAACTTATATAAAAATATATATATAAAAAATTTGCTTACCTTGAGAAATAATTTTCGACAGCACTATTCTAATTCTTCTGAAATTTTAATAGGCAGAGATTATTTAAGATTTATAAAAAAATACCACAAAGACTATTTAGAAGAAGAAGTTGCAAAATTTTGAAATGAAAACTGAGTGTGAAAAACCTCAAAGCAGGGAAGAACACAAAGAAATCACTAGAAATATCACTTCTAACTCTTTAGAAAATGAATCGTCACTCTCATCTGTGTCACTGATTGGATCATTTATCATACGAGCATGTTCTTCCTCAGATAAATAACGCCTTCTTGCTGTATTGAACTAAAGTCAAGGCTGTCCAAAATAAAAAGCAAAGTAGTCGATATACGAAAGCAACATAGTGTGTAATAATTAGACTGACGATGGTAAAATCCAAAAGGAACCCCACATAGTAGCGAAAAGAAATAAATAAAATACAGAAATGCAAACCACTTGGAGAGTGAAACATCCCAGCTCTGTTTGTTTACATTATGTTTTAGCTCCTCCCCCTCAACAGCTGATGAGAAAATACCAAATTCTGGCAGAATGTGGACGAACTGAAGTCAGGTTCCGTTAATTATGTTCAGTTCAAAATAAATGGACACAGGATGCCATCTAGTGGTCTTTAAAAATTGTGTTGAGCTCAAAATGCATGCATGCATCACCCGGCCATGGGCGACGATTCTAAGCAATGCATATATGCATCGTCCAGCCTGAAAGGATTAACAATACTTTATCCATTGATGTTTGAGAAAATATACATATAAATACCAGACAAGCTACATTTCCATGGAAACACGGATTTCAGCGTTTTCGATATTGAATTTTATCATTCTTAATTTTCTTTTATATAATAATTCTACAATATTTTTAGTATCTCAAGCACTTTTTGTATAAATTTATTTATTTTACTTCTCGGGGTTTATGTTTGGCATGATTCATTATTTATGAAGTTCAGCTTTTTTTGTTTCAAACCTGTGTCATGTCTGAAATGCAAATTATCTGCTTTTAAACTGAACATGAAAAACGGGAAAAGCCGTCACCGCCGCTAGGGATCAAAATGTTTCTGAAATGACACACAGTATTATCATCAAAATATTTTTGCTGCAACTCGCTCCTGCTTTATTGAGTTGATATTGTTTAACATTAGTTGGCATCTCGTCCCATCTCCTGCAAATTTCATGGATCACCGAAGTTATTGACATGTTAATGCTGTCAGTCTTCTTCAGCTTGTGTGGTTGTAACTCAAGACACAGTTTGTCTTCAAGTTATTTTGCATTTCGAAAGTTTTTGTGTAAAATTAATAGTTTTACAGCTATTTTTTTTTTCAATTTTTAGTGCTAAAATTTGTTGTGAATTTTTACTTTTCTGGATGTAAAATGTAAATGAAATTTTGTTGAACAAAAGGATTTTAAAAATTTTGTTTCAGTTTAAGTATCTTTCTTTCTTTATCCTCCATTCACTCAAAAGTTTCTTCTATTTTTATATTATATGTTATTTAAAAAATTATCAGTTTATTTTTATGATAACATAAAAAATTACCAATGATATTTCAGAGTCAAAAGGGAGATTCTAAAGCTGTGCCTGTAAATTTCAGCATTACTCCAGAATCCTTGCAGAATGTCAGATATGTATGTAAAATTTTACTTCATGATTTATCTATGTATGCAAATCATAAATGCAATTGTAATACTTAATTTTTTGTATTATATTGTATTCTTCTATTATATCGTATTGTATTACACTAATATTGGTATTGGAATTTTCTTCCCACTGACTCGTGACATGCTTTACACCCTTTGGGTAAGCACTATCGGTGTGGGCAATAAAAAAAGAAAAAAAAAAAAAAAAAAAAATCATAAATTCATTTTGTAATTACAGATTTTTTTTCTGTAGTTTTCTTAGAATCTTTTATGTGTGCGAGAATTTAAATCATTATTCAAAATTTTTTTTGTATGATTTAAAAATTTTTTTAAAGACTATTTGACATGCTTGTTCATTCAGTTTTAGATTTTTTTTCTAAAAAGCATTGCACCCAAAAATAAAACCCTTATAAATCATCAAGGCATAAATAAATTACTTTGTGTTTATTTTATAGTATTAATGTATTTATATATTATTTAGTATTTATTATATAGTATTAATGTTATTATAAATTATTTAGTATTTATTATATAGTATTAATGTTATTATAAATTATTTAGTATTTATTATATTGTTTTTACTTATTTAGTATGCATATTATATTCAGATAGCTTATTAGTAACTCCTGTACATTCCATAATTTTACTGACTGTCATTAACCCCTTGTGCCATACGTGTATTGAATTACTGCAATTTTAAACTTATAAACTAAAACAATGTCATTCACAGACGTTATAATTTGATACAAAAATTACGTGGAATCCATGAACATCTCAATTGTCCTTTAGGTTCTCAATTGAATTAAAATAATGCATTCTCAAAATAGAAGGTGTCATCTAATTAGACAGTTGGGAAAACAAACCAGCTAAGGGGTTAATTTCATACATAGAAACTTGCTTTTTTAATGGTTGGACATAATGGAATTTTGTAATTTTTCCATCATCTGTTTATCATTTTCATTTTCCTTGCTATTTTTATATGTTGTTTAACCCTTTGAATACTGAATTATTTGAAGATTTTTATGCCCATGGGACAGATTTAATTTGTTGCTATATGGATTAATATGTAAAAGTAATACATTTTATTTGGAATATACTTATATTGGTGATATAAATATATTTTTGAAACAGCATTTTAGTTTCAAAATATAAATATTTATATAGAACAAAAACCAACTTAAAGTCTAATAATTTTGTACCGTGTGGTATTTTTCAAAACATGTCGGTAAATGCAAAGGTGCCTGGCATTGTTTGCATTGCCAAGTGGTTTATTTTCTTATTTTATGTTTATAACATACGCGACACCGTTTTGTAGGGTGTTTCTTTAATTCTGTTGCCGGAATATTCTCCGGAAAATGTGCCCAATTTTTCGCTTGCAAACGATGTGGCGCATCGCTACTTGTAGGACATCCATGGATATTATAATTTGGCAGGACCACTTGCGCCAATAATTCTTCTTAAATTCAGATGACGAGTCAGACTCATCCACCATAACTTTGCCCAAGTAAGCAGATGTCGAGTCTCGCTCGTTCACCATAACTTCGCCCAAGTAAGCAGATGACGAGTCTCACTCGTCAAATGTACCCAAAGGGTTAAAAGCAAGCAGTTCAGGCTAAAAATAAATAATTACTACTTCATAACAATGCAAAAAGCTATTTACTATAGGTGTTGCAATTCAGGTCTGTTCTTTGAAATACATATCTCTTAAAAGAGAATTAATAATGAGAGATCATTCTATTCCTGAAAGTACAAAAAATATTGCTGAATTTATTGTTATCTTGTTTTCATGTCACCTAACTATGCTTTCTGTATTACATGTCATTCCATTAAAATTAATGTATAGCTTTTGTGAATTATCATTTTTAACATTTTTCCTCCTTAATTTGTGGAAAAACAGTATATTTCTTTTTTTTTTTGTGACTTGATTGATATGATGAAATTTGTAGATTTTTTTCTGACTCAAGATAAAATGAATTTATATTGATTGCAATTGATCTAGCGTATTTATTTCAAAATATTTTCTTACTAAATATTGAACACATACTTTTTCTAGAGAAAAAACATGCCTAACTTTGTCATAAAGGGACGGATTGATTCAACTGCATGTAATATTATGCAGCCATTTACTGGAGAGGTACAGAATCTTCCAATTTTGTTCTTAAAGTAATATATGCTTGATTATGTATAAATCATGTGCAATTGATTTGTTTATAAGCATTTTGCTGCATGATTTTGGTTCGAGTATAGTTATTTTTAGAAATTCTGTTGATAGATCTACTTTCTAAAATTCTGAAAGCTATTTTATCCATTAATAAATCTATGATCATTACTTGTCATTACAAAAACTTTAATCGTTGTTTTTGCTTCCATTAATGGCTGTAATGTACTAATATATCATTCCATAGAGTACACTGCAAATTTTTTAACCTATACGCAGCCAGTGCTAAACATTTTTACTTACCCTAGTAAAGAAATTTTGGAAGTGATTTTGGATATAAATTATCCAGTCCTTAAATTTAACTAATGTATATTTTTTAGTTTGATATAACTCGTAAAATTTATATAACAAAATAGTTATATTAAATCGCAGTTCTATAATTTTTTTTTACAAATGAATGATTGCTTTTGAATCTAAAAATCACTAATCTCACAATTGTGCATTTTTTTTTCTGTTTTTCATTTATTAATTATATTCACTGAATTTTTTGATTTTTCAGCTATGCATTGAAAAATGCGACGCACCTATAAGGTCTGTTGAACTTCAGTTAGTTCGAGTAGAAACGTGTGGCTGTTCTGAAGGATATTCACGAGATGGTATTTGTTCTAACTTTGTAAATTTTTTCAATATTTAAAAAAATAAATATGGCTTGCAGTTCTTTTTCTCATTGCTTTGATATTTTAAACTTTTTGTAATTAATCCACCATAGTCAGTGACAATTCTAGTTGAATGTGTGTGAATGCTGTTTAATATATTGTACTCCTTTACATTGTTCAGTATATGAGCTTATTCAGTGATGGTGATATTGGGTAGAAAAAGTAGGGGCAAAAAATTTTTGGACTTCTGAAAGTACCAGGGAGTATAGGGGGTAGAGAGCAAAATTTTAAAATTTAGTTACAAAATTCGCTAGCTTTCCCAGATCCTGTTGCTTTTTTATAATTCCTATTTTTAGGTAGCTAAAATGAGATAAAAATTCAATTTTACTTAGAAAAAGTAGAGGGGGACGACGACTGCCCCCTCGCCCCCTGACTCGCTGCCAGTGAGCTTATTTTATTTAAAATTCATGATATCTTGAACATAATTTAGTTTGAAATACCAGTAGTGCAACTATATTTATAACAATAGTTATTCATTTTCTTGGACCTGTTTAACTATAAGATGTATATAAGCATGTTTTTTGTCTTTCATAGCATTCTACTTGTTGTCCACTTAAGCTGTCCCTGACTATATAATGTTTTGCTCGGTTTTAGTATCACAGTTTTTTTTAATCAGCTTTATAAAATTTATTGGTACTTTTCCGTTACCGGGTGCAAATGTCGGCAATTGTGAACAGCCAAGAAGCGAAGCGATTTTCCGTTAACCGGGCGCAAATGTCGTCAATTGTGAACCAAACGCGAGCCAAGTCGCCAAGCGAAGCGATTTGGCGCAAGTGTCGCCAAGAGCGAAGCGATTTTCTGTTAGCCAGGCGCAAATGTCGCCAATTGCGAACAGCCAAGAAGCGAAGCGATTTTCCGTTAGCCAGGCGCAAATGTCGCCAATTGTGAACAGCGAAGTCGCCAAGAGCGAAATGATTTTCTGTTAGCTGGGCGCAAATGTTGCCAATTGTGAACCAAACGCGAGCCAAGTCACCAAGCGACACGATTTTCCGTTAGCTGGGCGCAAATGTCGCCAATTGTGAACCAAACGCGAGCCAAGTCGCCAAGAGAATGGTTGTAAGAAATTTGGCAGAATTCTACATTATTTGGCGATTTTTCGCTTGCGCCCGGCTAACGGAAAAGTACCAATTTATTACTAATTAGTGTGAATTTTTATATCTTACAGTGGTAAAAAATTCATGGTGCAGTTATAATTGTTTGTAACGATGTATGTAAAAATCGGTTCTATTGATTTTTAGTGGCAGATCTGTAATTATATTTATTGTTTTCTAGCTACAGAAATACAAAATATTCAGATTGGAGAAGGAGATGTATGCAGAAACATTCTGATTCCAATTCACATGATATTTCCAAGACTTTTCACATGTCCAACACTTAAAACAAACAACTTTAAAATTGGTATGTATAATTTGTATTCTATTACTTACTTAGAGCTAATTGACATCTAGTATATATCAAGATTACAACAAATATGCCCATTTTTCAGATGTGGTGTTTTTAATTCAAAAGCTACAAAATTGTTGTGCTGTTTCATAATGCTCTAATTTATTGAGAGATTGGCTTTGAAAATTGGCTTTTCATTCAAGAACTCTCACTAGAAAGTGTTGTTTCTCAAACGCATCCATAGTTTTGAACGCATGTTGCACATTACTCGGGAATTAATTTTTGCATATTGAACCCAAAAATTTATGTCCTCTTTGAAAAAATGGTCTCTCAAATTATGTAACTTTTCTTTATGCGAGTGGCCAGTGGCCACTTCATATTGAAACTCACAGTAACTCAGTTTTTTGAAATGGGAATACCCGATTTGGAATACATATTCAAATTCTCCAGATTAAATTGTCCGAATCCATATAAAACTTCATTTAAAGAAGCAGATAATGAATATTAGCTCTATTACCCAGCTTCTCCCAGGATCTATTCAAATTTATTCTTTATTCATTATACTAATTACTAATCTTATTATTAAAAATTTATTTCAAATCTTGGATGTTTACAATATTTTTATCTTTTATTGAATACATTGAAAAATACATGTATTTTCTTTATTACATTGCCACATCTTGGCTGGAATTATGCTGTTAGACACTGCAAATACAAATTATGTGCATTGCTAATTTGACTTCACTTCAATGATGTTTTTTGTATAAGAATAACCACCTTTGGAGACCAGCTCATTGTATTAGTAGTAATCATGCTAAAGTTTATAAAGTGTATGATAAAACTGTCAACAAAATATTTTAAAATAGAAATTTCTGAACCATATAAACTGTTATATCTATACACAGTATAAAATGAAGTCCCATGAAACTCGAATCTTAAAACTCGAGAAATACTAAACTGATATTGGAGTTATTTATACCATTTTGTAGGGCATTTATCGAGGAAGGTTTTAGTATATTAAATGCATATCAAAATCATAAAGGGAGTTTAATAATTGTTATTTTAATAATTATTTTCCTACCACGATCCGCACATGCACAAGTAGCAGTATCTGTGGTTTGCGTATGCGCAGAGTTCATGTCTGTTTAAATCTCCCCTTAAAGCGTCGGTATATGTGAACATTTATAAGTCGAGAAATATCAAATGTTTAGTGGAGATATTTATATCATTTTGTAGGGCATTTATTGACGCTTTTCAGAATAAAAAAGGGAGTTAAATATTTAAATCCAATCCAACCTCGATCCGTGCATGCGTAAAATACCTATTGGGTTTATGTTTGTGTAAACCCAAATATGGAATAAACGAGCTGAATTTAAAAATGAAATTCAAGCTTTTATTAAGCATAATTAAAAATTATTAGATTCAATTTCAAAAATGCAAAACATGTCTTACTAGACATCTACTAAGAGATTCATGAACAATCTGAAAACTAGACAAAAACATCTCAAACATAAATAAAACTCCCTCTAACTACTGAGCATGCCCAAGTCTAGACACACCCAATAGTTTCTGAGCATGCTTCCAAGGGAGTTAACTTCATTAACTGAGCATGTCAGTCAATGCATCGCAATGGTTGCTGTTTGTTTACATCAGACATTGAGATGTAAATAAAGGTGAGGAAAGTGTAACTTACTTTAGATTAACACAAAAATAATTTGTAGTACTTATATATTTAAACTTATAATTTTAATATATATTAATTTAAATATGGCCAAAACAAAAATTAATTTATCTAACAATACCATCATCCGCGCATGTGTAAAACAGCAGGGTCTGTGCTTTGCGTTTCATCCACGCATGCTCGAAATAGCAGGAGCTGTGCTTTGCATATGCTCTGTATTTATGGTTGTTCACATCTCATTTTAAATGGCTATTTTAAAGATTTGCAACTGATTTCAAAATCTCCTTATGCCTAAAAAATGAAATTCCAACTTTGGCCTGTGCACATCAAATCTTGGCCGAGAATCTAAGTCAATTTGCAGCATAGCATTTTTAATTTTTCCCGTGCTCTGTGAGTGAGCTAGTTTGAACTGTAATAGTCTATTGAAGGCTGGATTGCTTTTGCTTTTATCAACTGTAAATATTTGTAAATAACAACTGTAAATGAATTTCTGTTTGTGCCGTCTTTATTAAAGTCCATTCAACCCACGAACCGGTCTGAATTGTAACAATGTTAACGATTTTATAATTATTTCAACGATTGCAGATTCCTAAATTAAATCTAATGTTGACGGAGTAGCAAATGAATATAATTATTTGCTGCCATTTCTCAAACATTGCGAGATTACGAAAACAATTTAAAGTGTATTTCATTTCCTTGCGAAATTAACATAAACAATGTATCATTTAAAATAAAACAATTAAATAAAAATAAATGGCATAAGTTGGGACATTTGATTCAAATCCAGACTGAGTTAAAAATCAAAAACTATTTCAAGTAATCTGCTTTGTATTTTTCTCCCTAAATACTATTGGGTAAAAGAAAAATTAAGGTCAAGTTATTGATATTCCAACTATTGAATTTTAGCTTGGAAGTGGAAGATAGAGACCACTGAATCCCAATGCTCCAAAATGTTTTTTAAGGAACACCTCATACCAAGCTTTTTAAAATCCTACATTTTTTGGTTGTGTTGTTTTGTGCACATGTTAGGTGGCGGCATTTATTATCATTCTTTTCAGAATTGATCCAACTTTAATCTAATACTAGTAGAATTTTTTTCATCTTAAAATTATTAGTTTATGAGGTGGCTAAGCGAGCTGGTTTTTTGAGTGGCAGTTACCCAGAGGTTTGGGCTTCTGGGAAGAGAGAGGGGTAGAGGACGTCCTCTCTTTCTATCTGTGCATAAAAATATGACAAAAGTAGCCTTTTTTGTGTAGAATACATCATGATTTTCTGCATTAAAATAATGCACAGTACTGGTTCTGCATTTGATTTATTTAAATATGGACTTTAAGATCAAATATTATACATGTTCGCATTTGGTGCTCTGCCTATATCTGATCAACATAGTGATATTTATGTATCGTGTTTAGTCTAAAAAATTTCGAGACATATTCAATGACTAGGCTGATATAAAAACAAACACTTTATTAAAAACATTATAGTCAACTTGACTAAAAGTTAAATCAAAATCATTAACAGTTTAATAATCATCGTTAAGCATTTGCAGTATTTAACTTACTCTTAATCCCAATCCTAATAAATGTAGACTTCAGCCTAAAGTAAATGCCTAATAATACATGCATAGCACATGAGGAATTCCAAGAAAACTAGTCAGCCAGCCATCTAGTTAGCCTGTAAAAGCGAAGGGGAGAAGCAATTGCCGAGATATTTTGCTTGCAGTACCTCATTTACTTAAACCTGAAAGTGAATCAATGCTACTGCAAATTCTTAGTGGTTAGAATTAGTGAGAACCATCCTAAAAAATATCCGGGTTCGAAAAATTCAGATCTTGATTTAGAAGATCAAGTTTCCTAACACATAGGGATTTATTTCTGATGCATTTCTTCATATATTTAATTATTTATTTGATTATCCTAGCCACCTATTGTACTGTTAAACTATTTCTGTTTAGCTATTCTTCACACTTGGAACTTAGTCTCTCCCCCCACTGAACTTAAGCAAATATTTGATTGCTTGGGGAATTTAATTTCTTTTTCTATTGCCTACTTATCTGTTTCTAACAGGTTGACTTGTTTTTATGTTATTTTTTTGATTTTACTCTTTTAATGTAAATGCTTTACTTTGCTTCATATTATTTTTTTTCCTGATGATATATAGTGCAAATTTAACTTGTAATATTTGGTTTGTGCAGGTCAACCAAAAATGTTTTGTGCTATTAAACCCACTAACCAATCACTGCCTGCTAACACTATCATTCATACCTTAAGGAATTTTTAAGTTTTAGCCTATTAGGTAGATTCCTTATAGGAAATCTACCTATTGCAATGGTTCTCTTGACACAACTTTCGGAAAATTTCTGCAGATCTTCACCGATCATGACCCCTAGAACCCAAAACCACCCTTCGTTAAAAAGTTTATATAAATATATATATATGTATAACGCTTTGTCCCATGTTATCTTGTGAACACGATAATTGGAGTAATTTTGATGTAAATTTAAACAGCGTGGGATATGTTGTAAGGATAGTGAAAATCTCGGTCGAGTTCGTAGATGGGCTATCCAGCTCAGAGGGGGTGGAAATGGTGGGGGGTGGAAATTTTCATTTTCTCATAATTCCTTTACAATTGAAAATAGGAAGAAAATTCAAATTAGGCGAATTATTGCCTTATCATAATGAACAATTCTGGCATTTAAACTTTTTCGATAGCTACAATTGCTTAGAAGTTATGAGCTGAAAAGTGATTTTCCTACCCTTCCCCTCCCCTCCTCTTAACTTAAAAAGTATGTTTTAACCTATGCATGTTACCCCTTGTTGGAAAGCTCTCGTCATTTGCAGTCTCTTCCACCTGCTTTCATTCTTTCAGCTCTAATTCGTATGAGAATAGAGGGCGAAATGTTCTTTCCCTTATTATTAGTAGAGACGTATATACATAACGCTTTTGCCCATGTTATCTTGTGAACACAATAAGTAGAGTAATTTTGATTAGATTTTAACCGGCGAGGGATATGTTGTAAGTTCAGTGAAAATATCGAACGAGTTTGTAGATGGGCTAACCAGCTAAAAGGGGGTGGAAATGGTGGGGGACTGAAAATTTCATTTTCCCATAATTCCTTAACGATTGACGATAGAATGAAAACTCAAAATAGGCGAATTATTGCCTCTTTTGTATAATAAACAACTTTTGTATTGAAACTTTTTTGATAGTTACAGTTTTTTAGAAGCTATGAGCTAAAATGCCACTTTCAATCCCCTCCCCATTTTATCATTTCCCCATAGCTCTGTTACAACTAAAGATAGGGAAAAAAAAATTCAATTAGGCGAATTATGACCTTATCAGAACACACAACTTTTATATTAAAAGTTTTTTCAGCTAAAATTGCTTAGAAGTTATGAGCCGAAAAGCGATATTTAATTCCCCAGCCCACCCAATTTATAATTTCCCCATTACTCTGTTACGATTGAAGATAGAAAGAAACTTTCAATTAGGGGGAATTATCATCTTATCGTAACAAATTACTTTTATATTGAAAGTTTTTTGACAGCAAGAATTACTTAGATGTTATGTGCTCCCATCAGCCGCATTCACTTCCACTTTTTGTACGGTAAACAAGCTGATATACCTGGCTTTGCTCCGGATTAAAATGCTTTCATGTCTAATATTTTTAATGTAAAAACTATTATTGTATGAAAATTATAATGCACAAATTCCTTTTCTGATCTGAAATGTTTTTAGTTAAAATGAGAATATCAATTGAAACAAACGATTTTTTAAAAACAGCTGTTTTCTCCATAAATTATTATTTGTTATATAGGTACTTCAAATTTCGTTAACAATTACTAAAGTAAAAGAAAGAAAGGTTTCAATGAATATTTTGAAACAATTAAATTAACTAGTTAATTATTCATTAATTAAAAGAATGAAAATCAATCAATCATTATTTGGTCCTGATATAAATTGTTAATCGTCTACTTTTAAAATTTTCTTTTAGCATTAGTCCAGAATTCAATGAATGTATTCTGGCAACTATATATATTCGTATTATTCTTGTTCTTCAACAATAAAGAATATTGTTATGAATTCTGTATAAAATTAATTTTGAAAAAATATTAAAATGAGAGAAATAAATTGTATGGAAATGAAATGTTTGTCACTGAAATGCTAATTAAAGAAAAATTTAATAAGGTGTAAAAATAGTTTCATGAGATAATGTTTTCCAAAGATATCGCGGAAAAACGCCTTGCTTAATTTTTAATTAACTGAAATTGTAAGTAACTTTTGGGCTTTGAAAAGTTAAGGTGAACTTTCTCTTGTCTTAAATGAAAAGTGTGGAAAGTCTGGTTGAAATCAGTCCAGTGGTTTAGGAGAAGATGTGGAGCATACATACAGACACAATAACTTTTATTTAAATTAAGATAATTATTAGATAATTACAAGATTAAGATTGCTGGCATATACTTTGAACCATAAAAAAGGTTTTAGTGAAGATATCGTCACAATTAATTAAATATTTAATTTTATTTAAGAAAATAGTTAATTTCAATTAATCAAACAGTTAATTTTAATAGTTAATTTGATAATTAGTTAATTTGACAGATGACTTTAATTTCATATTTAACTGAACATGACTGCGCCAAGATTTGTTTAATAAATTTAATATAAAATAGCCAAAAAAAAAAAGCTAGATATATAAGAGTTCCCTTTATCCTTTTTTATATTGAAAAATATCTCATTAGCTTTAAAATTGTTTTGGGGTTTTCTGCCTGAGTATTTCATTTTAACTGTCGATGGAGATTTAAATTTCCTGTTCAAAATGGCTGCATTGATATCCTATGCTTTAAACACATGTGTTAAATTTGGAACTCACAATGTTTAATAATTTTTATTCTCTTCTGTGTAAAGAATTTAGTGACTATTATCTCTGTAACCAGGGAGTTCTCCAAATGAGCATATTCTAGCAATGTACTCATTTAGTTTTATGTTATTTAAATGTTTCATGTCACGTGATTTTACCATATGACAAAGTAATGTCCGCACAATTATATTGTAACCTAGATTAAATAAACTAATTTAGAGTCTTTCTTCATTCGTGCCAAGTGTCAATTTCTTGCTACAAGTGTCGTTTCAAATAGGCTGGGGATATTTGCACTGCTGGGATGTTTATTTCTTTATGATTCCTACGTGTTGAATGATTATGTGTTGGGATATAAAAAAAAATTTGACCAATTTACTGACCAATAAATCCAGCATAACCTTTTGGAATGAAAAATAGAATGATAAAACCTTGATATAGTAAAAAATTAAATGTCATGAAAACAGAATCACAGCGTAAATATTGCAATGTGTAGAAATAACAAAGTCATTGGCTATGTCTGTATTGATCAATATGTAATATTTCATTACTTCTGTAACATTAGCGTAAAGGAATCTACCTTTGCCTTCAAGCTTGCCGAAAAGGGATTTTTTATATTAATAATATTTGACTTTAATGTTTGGTATTCAGTTCTGTATTTAATTGCTTTGAAGTGTTGTATGATTTTTCACCTTTGGTGAAACTTAATCTGTTTTAAAGCATGAAAATTTTCACATAGCAGTTCTAAGAATGTTTTCAGTTTTATTTCACCAGCTTGTACACATATAAAATAGCCACTTATTTTTGACATTTATAAATAATTTTCTATTAAGGACAGATGTTTGATCTTTTAGTCAGAAAATGTTTTAATTTGTTTGAACTAAAAGAGTTTAGATATGCATTTTTTATATTTATAAATCAAGCATTTTTGGCTTGTTTGTTAATAGTTATAAACATAGTATTTTTTTAACATTTTGCTTTGTAGATAATGTTTTTTTCTTTCTTTTCAGAATTTGAAGTGAATGTAGTTGTAGTGTTTGAGGATGAGCATATAATAACTGAAAACTTTCCAATTGAAATCATCAGACCATAATTCCACGATTTCATTCAATAACCTGTAATTGCTTTCAATCATCACAGGTAATAATAATTTTAAAATAAACTTTGTTTATCTTATGTTTATGTATGAGTTGAAGGAAGTTGGCTCATGAAATAATAAATAATGAGTTCATTACTTTTCTAATTCATGTTATCTTATTATGCTTACCAGACTCTGAAATAGCTGGTACTTGCAACTCGTATATACTACACTGTAAAAATAAATACGTTCTTTCTGTTGTGTAATTAATGTGAATAACTTATAAATTGCGATATATTTTTCAGATTTTGCATTAATAATTTATTTTCAGTTCCTTAATTAATGGTTTAAATGCTCAGTAATATTGTGTACTGAAGACTTTTCATGAAATGTGATTCTGTCTTAAAGTATTGACTAAATTTGTTGTTTTTAAAATTAGAAAAATCTAGAGTACATTTTGATAAGAAATTGTAACTGTAATTGTTGTTATATATTTTTAAAAATCTGTTATGCATACTTTTTTTATTATGGAATTTAAATTATTTAATTTAATATGTGCATTTACAATTCAAAGACTTATTAAAAAAAAATTCTATTCCAAATCTTAGTTTCTGAAGTTTTTATCACATGAAAACTTCAATTTTTTGCATGGTAAAATCCATGGTGTTATTTTTCTTTTATATTTTTAATAAAATTTGTATATTTCACTGGCAAATTGATTTGAATGAATAATTGAAATCTACTTTATCTTTTTACCCAATATGTTAAAAAAAAATTGTATCTACAACAAAAAGCTTATGATAAACTAATCTTTGTTAAAAATTTTAGACAAATTTTCACATCTGTATGCTTTTGAAATGTATAATGTATTATGACATATGAAAAATGTCTGAATTTGGCTGATTATATTTGAAATGGTTTTTTAGCATCTGTCTACAAATAAATTTATGAAATTCGTGGAACAAACATTTGCTTTTTAAATTTTTAGATTCCTGAAAATGTCAGTAATTTGTAATGAATTGTAAAAAGCAATATTACTCGCATAAAAATGATTGTGTTTCAGTTACATAAGAAATGCAAATCATGAATTTTTTTATTTTCATTTATTTGCTTATTATTACATATACACTTAAGTAGAAATGATATTCACAATCTTTAATACTGTTATTGCCATCTTCAGATTGAAATTCCTTCAATATATTTAAATTAAAACATATATAGGAACTTAAAAGAAGTTTTAAAGTTTATTTAGTTTGATAATATATTGCTTATCATAGAAAGTATACATATTTTAATATCAAAAGCACATGTTTATAAGAAATTCAGCCATATTAAAAATAAGAAAGTACCATAAATATTTTTTTAATCCTGGATATTAAACCTTTGGAATAAATGCTATCAAACTAAAGTTCCTTGCTTTTTGGTGACTTTGGTATCAAGTAATACTAACTGTTTACATTAGTTGTAGGAAGTTCTTTTGAAGTGATGTAAATTCTTCTCCTTGCAGACACACTGACATTCTTTACATTGGGTGTAACAGCCTGCGTTATTCATTGTAACTAATGTCACAAAGTTGAATGTCACATTTGCATGTCGTTTATTCTGACTGAAGGAGAGGTTTTCTCCTGTCGTATTTCGTATGATGGTAATATGAATGCAATGTCTGAAGAACTGTATTTGGCTTTATTTTGATGACATAATATTTAAAATAGAATTCTTGTATCAAGACATTTTTATATGTTTTTTGAGATTTTATTTCTTGCATCATTCATGTAAATGAGTGATGTAGCATTCAGATGTCGTGTTGGCATACAGCAGGTTTATCTGAGATGAGTGTTTTCTGGATATTAGTATAATGTTACATTGAATATAGTGCGTGAAGAATGTCTTTGACATATTTTTGAATGACACAGATTTAAAGCTTCTCAACTTAGAAATTCTTAGAGCAAGATTTTTTTCCTTTTATTACTATTGATTTTTCATCACATTTTTTAAAGAATTCATGATTTCTTAAATTAGAAATAAAATGCCATGTACATGAACTCTGATTAGTTTTGGCCCTTAACTGTGTACTAATAAAATGGATGAAATGCCCATATTAAACATTTTTAGCAAATTAAATATTTTTCGAACCTTTTCATGGTGTAAATGCTTTTTGGTAGAATCCTTCCCACTGAGAATGGGCTGATACTGAAGTTGTATCAATTTATACACCCTTTTCCCCAACTTACTGAGTAGAGACTGTCTTCCTTGGTCTTTGTTTTTTTGGGGGAATTCGGGCTATGAGAAGCTCTGCTTGGCGTAATGCTTGCTTCTTACAGAAAATTTCCCAAATATGCTTTTGAATCCATTTCGAATAGTTCTTAGCCCTTGATAAAGTGAACTAGAATGGATTCCTTGTGTTTGGTTTTTTGCTTTCAGTTATTTTCGATACACTCTGGGATAAATTTTATTACCTTCTTTTCTTTTAGTTTTCTCTGTTTGATCTTAATTCTAACTTTTATAAAGATATGTTGAGGTCATACACAGCTATTAAAGGTTAAGATATTCAATTTTCGAATTCCTGTGAATGTTAATTTTCCTTCTGTAGAAATGTATTTTTAATACATGGTTTGTTTTTGTTCAATTTCATAATTAATCCTGCTCAGCGGCATCATTTAGTCTTGTCAATGTATGCTTTCAAGATGAATTGTCTTACCAACAGTCTGGATCTCCCATCAGTTTCAACTTGCATTTGGGTAAACATTTGAACAGTAATGTAATATTGATATTAAGCAGTTTCAATCTTGGATGGAAAAAGGCTGCTTCAGACAATTTTTCTTTATATGGTCCTATTTTTGAACATTTTTGGACATTCCTAAGTGCACCACAGATTGCTATCATTTCTAGCGTGTTATTGTGATTCCAGACAATTCGAATTGCCTATTGTCATTGCCTGCAGCCTGCATAAAAACCAATCCCACTATAGGCACCTATGGGAATGTCTTTTACCACGCCAAGTTGATCATTGTGCCCGCTAGGGTTTCCGCGTTTACTTTGATTGGCGCCAAACTGAGTTTTTTCTTCATCATGTTTTCAAAAACCTTCCATCTTTATTTGCAATTAACAACTAATAACAAATTATTTTCAACTTTAAGACACTCAAGAAGGAATTCATTTTGCTTTACGTCACACACATACACACAAAAAATACTACAAAATAGAAATGTTTACATCCTTATGACAGATTGCATCTCTCGGTCGTCGTCGAAATAGAAAAACTTTACAAAGCATTTCTCGCCAATAAAGCGAAATATCGCCAAATATTGGCATCGAAAACACTCCCCATAGGCGTCTATAGTGGGATTGGTTTTTATGCCTGCAGCCTGGTGTCAGAATCTTAGATTTTAGACAGGAGGATTATTAACTTTGTGCTTGAGATTCACTATGTATACGTTGACTTGGTGCAAATTGTCATAGGCATTAAGGCTCGTATGTTGGTATGGTGTTGAAGTATGGCGATTTGGGTGATTGCCTAATCAAGTATTGTTCAGTGAAAGCATTAGTTCACTGCTCTTGCAGAGAAAAAAAGTTAAAGCTCCTTACAAAACTTTATTTTAAATATTGCTTCACTTCCATACTGCATTATCACCATATGTTCAGTAGCTGAATTTCTTGCAAAGAATTAAGAAAGCGATAAGAACTTTCTCACCAGGTTTCTTTCTAAGGGGAAACATGAGTAGATATCCTTGAACAGTTAGTTTAAATGGATGACAGATATCATTTCTTTGAATTATCTTGGAAAAAGGGAGAAATGACTCTCTTGTTTCTTTGGTAGAATCCCCATTTTTAGAAGATATTTTGAGATTTCTGGTGTTCATCTGAAGGAATTGATAGACTTTCAGCCTGCCAATCTGAATTTGCAAAAATCTAGTCATGAAAAGGGGAGCATTTATGGAAGCAAAGTGGTCATATCATCAAATGAAACCAATTCAAAGCAGATGGCAGCTTTCCCTTAAGAAATTGAAGGAACATTTGGAGTGCTTGCTGCATGAAATATGCACTGGAATTGACGATTGTGACATGATGCTTTTTTTGATGACAGCTGTTTTCAAAGTTCTGTTGTTTTTCCTTCTCTTCTTGAAATCTGATGATATTTCACTCTATGTTTTCAGCCTTGAGTCAGACATAGATAATTGCCATTTTGAATAATGTTTCACTTTACCTTTATGTGAGTGGATGCCATTTTTAATCATCTAATTGTGAATTTATGCTATTTGAAATTCTTATTTTTTCATGTCCAATGCCTGATTAATTTGCTATAAATTTCTGTCTTCTTTGCTCCTTTTTGAACACTGTATCATTTTCTGTAGATATTTCGGATGAATTTCCTAGTAAAAATAGTTTTTCACAGATTTGTACGGGGGAGAAAAACCTTATTTCGCTACATTCAATGAACATGAGTTTTTAGAGACTAATTTTTCCCACCTTTTTGGGTGCTTATTTTGAAGGGAGTATTTTTCTTAATAATAGCAATAAAAAGGTATTTTTGACCATATTTCAAAATTATGTGGTGTGTCCCAGAATTCCTCTTTCGTACTCAGTTGTAGCTGCAGAGGTGCAGGACTTCCTGCAATTTTTTCCTAACATTTGATAGTTTTTTCTTACAATTTCCATGATCTTATGCAATTAATCATAAACCTGTTGTGGCTCCGTGATATTTCAAACCAAGTCAAAAGAATCCTCAAACCATTCCAAACAGTAGGGAATCTGAGTTTGCAATTTCTAGGGAAATAAATATAAATAGGGAAAACGGGCATTTTTATGTCCCTATCAGAGCTGCAAAGCTCGCAGCACATTTTTAATCGTAAGGAGAATAAGAAACTGGCATTCCTTCTGTTTCTTTTTATTCTCCTAAATTGTTTTGTTTTTTAATAATTTACCTTTAACAATTCAGTGAAAAAAGCATTTCTTTCTATGTGTTTATCTTTTTTTGAGTCAAAGATAATTGCTCCGGATGGATTGAAAAGGCATTTAATCCTGTTCATTTAATACTGTTGAAATGCAGAAAAGGTAGCATATTACAATGAATATAAAAAAAATTGATTTAATAATAGTTAAAAGGCACTTCTCTTAAACACTTTTTGCAGCATTAATTCATTTGAATCCGAGTTGACGAGCTGCCTCACAGTATTATTATTTTTCTACAGATTTTGTTAGTTTTGTCTTCATGACAAAAATTTGCAGTCACCAGCTTTATAATTCCTTTATGCTGGCTGACATTAGTACCTGTAGAGCCAACAATTTAATGGCCCCAAAATGTTTATTTTTTAACTCTCTATTTGGGTGTTTATCGTATCATCCTTGCTCACGGTTCTATACTAAAAACGCTTTCTCTTTTAATTCCATTATTATTTGCTAAATGTCTCCATTCTGTGTTACCGTTCCTGTTTTCTTCTTTTTCAGGTGGCTTCTTCTTTCTCGACAAACTGGAATTGTTATTAAAATTTGAATTGTTGTTGGGCCGCATCACACTCGTCTGACATCCCGCATAGCTGCTGTATCTCAAGGAATTGCGCTCAGAAGATCCGTTTTTTCTGCAGCAGTGGGCCAGTGTGTTTTTGAAAGCGTGTCGGAACTTCTTGGACATAATACTGTACAGGATGGGGTTGATGGTTGCACTCACGTAGTATGTTATACCTGAGATGTGAGTGAGAATCGTGTAGATCATGACGACGGTCGGAGTCTGCTGGACGACGTAAATTGCCATCAGTCTCTGGGCGTGGAAAGGGGCCCAGCAAATGAAGAAAGCCACCACTACAGCAACTGAAAGGAAATAAAGAAAATTATTTGTAAATTATATATTATTTTGTAATGGATTGTAAATAAATAATATAGATTTTTACTTTTTACTGAATTGGTTTTCTTGTAAATTGGCATGATATAAGGTTCTTGGATTTTTTCCTTTTGCAATGTATTTTTTTTCCTCAAGAGTTTTTTTTGCATCTCCAAATGTTCGTGTTATTTTTGTATCAATAATGATTGAACTTTTAAGTATGCATTTCTGAATCCATATTGGAACATTTCCATTCCTGAAAAAGATGAGCACAGTTGAACCACGGAAATCCGGATCTTTATCAACCGTGGTGTCTGTTAATCCAGTTGATGCCAGAAAATCGAACTGTGTTTCCCATTTTTTAAAAATAAAGTCAACTAATTTTGGAACTGAATTTCACGATTCAAAGCCTTGTAAAGGTGGTTATCGGGACCTGAACTTTTATGACTCAAGAAACATTAATAATTGAAAAAAAAAATAATAAACACACAGTTCCATTTTTAAGAACTTTAGTAGCAATGTGAGCAGATTTTCATGAAAAAATAGCACTGTAAATGTGTGTGAAAGTTTCTCAATGTTAGGTGGAAAAGCATTCTTTTGAGAACCTTCTTTAATAATCATTGGGAAAATTCAAAGGAAACAGCGAAAATAAGTAAGTGTGAATTATCTCATTAAAACTGCTTCAAATAACGCATGTAAATAGTTTGATTACTAAAGAAAAGAGTTTAAGATGCTAATACTTGCAGACTTATTTCTATAATTTCAAACAATTCTATAATTATAGACAATTTGGGAAAACCTTATCAAAAAAAAATGAGGATTTAAAATTTATTCACTGTTAATAGAGTTTTCGATTATCCGAGGTGATTAACCGTCCCGATCAGCTCCGATAATCGATTTTTCGAGTAAAGTCTTCAGTCTCTTTTTCTGCCCTACATGAGAGTAACCTCGAAAGACCTCGCCTTGGGACATTGTCCATATGGCATTTCGTCGCTTAACAAGCAACGCCACCTATCTCAATTTTTTGAACGAAAAAAAATGAGAATTTAATATTTATTTACTGTTAATAGAGTTTCCGATTATCCGCGGTGATTAACCGTCCGGATCAGCTCCTATAATCGAATTTCCGAGTAAAGTCTTCAGTCTCTTTTCCTGCCCAACATGAGAGTAACCTCGAAAGACCTCGCCTTGGGACATTGCCCATATGGCATTTTGTCGCTTAACAAGCAACGCCACCTATCTCAATTTTTTTGAAATTTCAAAGAGGAAGATTCAAATGAATTCTTCATAACCAACAACGAGTATGTGGAATTTTTTTTAATGTCTATTATTGAACATGAGACTGCATATTCCAACCAGACAATAAAAAAAATTTAGAAATATTCGTTATTGGTTGCGAAAAATTCATTTGAATCTTCTTCTTTGAAATTTCCAAAAATTGAGATAGGTGGTATTGCTTGCTAAGCGACGAAATGCTATGAAGACCGACAGCTGCCCATCATAAGAGCGGCTTTGTCGCTTGTTCCCAGCAAAATGGCATACGTTATGGCATGCCGCAAGCAGGTACAAGCCTACCATCGTTACATTACTAAGGGGTCTATTCTGGTACCCCCGGTGGGGGGGGGCCCGGCGTTAAAGAAACGAACCAAACCCAACCGGGGATACCAGAATAGACCCTAAGTCTCTTATACTACTACTATGTCGTTTCAGCATCCTGACTTCCTCAATTTAGGTTCCCCCTTCCCATGGAACATTTCCGGAGGGGAGGAAGAGAACCAAACTTTTTATTTTCTCTGAAGTCCTTCGTAATGTAAAAGAAATATTTCTTTGCAGTGTAAGGAAAAAATGCTGCAAAATGAACCAAATTAATCGTACCCAGATGATTTGTTTTGGCACACGGCTACATGCGTGTTCGAAAAATTTTATAGTAGAGTATATACGTAGATGTACTTTATTTCTATTTAGAACGATGATACTGACTAATGAAATATTAATAATCTGAAAAATATTAGTATTCAGTATTAATGTTTCATAAATTTCTCAAAATGCTTTAAATTGATATAGTTTTCTCAATTATTACTTTCTTGTGCATGAAGTATACAAAGAGAAAGTATTGTAATCATCAAAAAATTCGATCTCGAGATTTTGATGAATCTCTACATTTTAGACTTCCCCGAGTTCAAAAAGCACAATTTTGGAATTGTGTCTGTCTGTGAACACGATAACTCAAAAACTTAAATCGCTAGATGGATAAAATTTGGTACACAGTTTTATCAGGAGTGTAGGTTCGCATCAAATTTTGGATCAAACCCGTCAAAGGGTTGTCTGTCTGTCGGTTTGTATAATCGCATACTTGTGAACACGATAACTCCTTAACACGACTTCGATAAATAAAAATTGATATGAGGTCTGCTAACGTTAATTGTAGATCCGTGCCCAATTTTCGTTTTTATGCTTGGAAAAAAAAGGTGTTCAAATTGCATATTCCGTTTATTTTTTTTTAAATCTTCCTATGACGCAAAAATGCGTGCTATATTGTGTACCGGCGTACGACCTTCGTAAACTTGGCTCTATTTTACTGACAATTGGCGCGTTTATGTCGCTTGGATTCTTGGATCTTTTCGTATTGCAGCGTTCTGCAAAGACAATATCAATAACAATCGTGGCAATCCACGATTTTTAGGCGGGGAAGGGGGGAGGAGTCGGGTAGGACACATTTGTTGGGAAGTATACGAGAAAGTTTAGGGGGTAAATCGGGCAACTAAAATTGGACGAATGGATTACTAAAGAATTTTCTCAAAGAAAAAGATATTTTAATTTTATTCTCGATTGAATGTAAAATAGTATGCAAATTGAGTGGCTGTTCAGGAAAATTATCTTAATTTTTTAAAAAATTTTAGGGTACTAGCCCTAAAATTAGAGTCAATGAAATATTTATTTAATGTGAATTAATTAATAAATGTGGAAATTTTCATATAACCAGAAGAAAATCAAGTATAAAGAAATGTAACTATTTTTTCCCTCATTTTTGAAATACGGAGTACCGAGATAGATTTATGACTCCAAATTTGGTTTCGCAACAATATTTATTACCTGCCACAATAATCCACGTCATCAAATAAAGCCGGACGATGAGAAGATGATAAATAAATAACATCTTATTGCTGTTGTATGGACACTAAATGGATCGAACATTTCCTTCAAATATTATGGGAATATGTTTTTTTATTATTATTTATCTGTCTATGTGTTATGTACACATGTAATATGTTAGTATACATATGTTCTTTCTTTCGATCTGTTGAAGACAGCTGCATTACAGGAATAGGAAAATGTGTTATCATTCTTTAACGCATATCCCGGAGGCGAAACTACGAACCTTATTATCTTTTTCTTCGGAATGGGTTGATCTCGAGGTATTATCGGCAGCTTTGCGTACAGCTTAAATTCAATAAATTGATTTAGATACTTCGAATGCTAAATATCATTATAACACGTATTAAATTTATCAGTTGTGTTGAATAAAAAAATGTAATAAAAGAACTCGGAGGGATAAAAAGCAAATTCCGATATGGTTTTTGAAAAGTATTTTTCGATAATATACAATCTTGAATTGTAATACTAGAGATTCAGTAAATCTATTCTTTAGTATTACATGTCAGTTGCCATATGGCTGATATATATTTCATAAAATGTGCGATAATGTCAAGTGACGTCACATTCACAAGGTGAACGTCATTGCGCATATCTGTTTAACAGCTTGCGGTCTTAAGCAAGCCCGTCATTCACGATCGCTCCACTCCAAGTCATCCCATTTTTCATCCCATCCATTTAGGTAGGTCATTCACGATCGCTCCACTCAAACCTCAAATCTATCCGCCACGGGCACTTCGATCCCCTACTGCACATACTTCTCCCCCGCCTTAAAACGCAACCCCCGCCTGCTCCGATTTCCTCTAGAGCGATAGAGCTTCCTCCCCCTCCCCTATGTATCTATAGTAAACCGGTCGCATTTCAGCATTTAAGGCCCGGCAGTTCAAATGGAGCTACTGGATATCCAGACTGGTTGGAAATCCAAACTTTCCACCGCGCCTCTCCAATTCTCATCGGTTTTTCGCACTGACGACCGGTTTTTGGCGTAGAGCGGAGCGCTCGTGATTGCCCAGCTTTAAGCCAGTTCATTTGGAGTAAGGTGCCAGTTCATTTTCCAATTTCCAGCCCATCCATTTGGGTGGGTCATTCCCGGGTCGGATCGCGCCAATCGCAAACCCATCACCTACCGGCACTCCGATCCCCTAGGCATACTGAGCCTACTCCTACCCCCGCCCTGATTTCTCCAGATTGATTCCCATCCACACTCCCCCCTCAACGGGTGGTTTTCGCTTTTTGGAGAGAGCATCTTCCCCTCCCGCAGAATCGCATTTCACTTTTATGACCCAATACGCCGAATGGAAAACGAACGATGTTGGATTTCCAAACTTTTCCCCGGACTACACCAATTCTCATCGGATTTTTGCATTGACGAAAGATTTTGGAGCGATGTGCGCCAAATGGAGTGGAACGGCGTCCTCGTGAATGCACCGCTTTATTCTGTGCACGTCCTTCCTGGTCACTAATAATCACGGGATGTAATGCCACTTTTTCAGCTTTGTCAGTGGCTTAGTAATGGTAAATGGCGCTCGGGGCTTGCCATTTTTTTGCTCCCTCATCATATTTAACTTTAAAAAGGGGCATAAAGGTGCAACTGTTTTTTCCTTCATGGCGCCCATTAAGACTACGCCCGGGGCATTTAATCCCCCTTGCCCTTTTTTCGGCGGCTCGTCAACTCAGAAATAATGAGTGCTGCAAAGAAAAAAAGCCCTCAAGATAATGTATTTAAAGTAGAAATTTTAAAAAACAGTTTTATTTTTAAATAGCCCAAAATTTTAAATTGTAATTATCTGAATTGTATTTTAGAAAATTATCGACGTATCTTTTTTCCCACGAGTGATTTCTAATAAAAGAAAACTGGTCTATATATTAATACGCGAAGAAAAAACTTTGTACCCCTTTTTAAGCACATTGCGCGCACGGAGGAGTTTGGCGTAGTTAAAGTTCATATGGAGAAGGAGTGCAGAAAGATAAAATTTATGTATAATATGTGTTACAAATATGTTAAATAAAATAAAATAAAACATTCTTTGTTTACGTTCATACACTGTAAAAATTTAGCGGAGTGAATTTGGAGTGAATGCGGAGTGGATGATTTATAATTGATTTAATGCCTCCGCAGTGAAATCGACTCCAAGAGGGAGTTTATTTAGATTATTAATAAGAAAAAACTCTTCGGAGTGAAATACAAACTGTGGATGATTTAAATCTGTCAATGTCAAACACATATTAGTCTGTGGTCAAACAGTCGCACAGAGTAGAGATTGTCTATAAGGAATTTATATATCGTATGCACCACTAATACATTGAATTAAATTAAATTAAATAAAAAATTCATTGTTTACGTCCATACTGAATGTCAAACACATAAAAGTCTGTGGTCAACAGTCGGACAACATTTATTTTTTTAACCGCCCGATTTTTTTGTTTCAATAAAAATTTTATAAAAAATACGAAGCATGTATTCTTTGCCTCATTTTTCATTTTTTTATTAATTTTTTATGTAAATTTTATATAATTTGAAAAAGATAGGCAAATTAACTGTGTAGCCTTGGCGAAACCTGGCCAGTATAGCAATAAAAAACCCCAAAGAAATGTCAAAAAACGCGTTATTGTTTTTTTAAATATGACTTAACTAAGCTATATCTCGTTTTTCCTATCGTTCGTATTTTTCAAATAATTCGAAAATTAATGCATTACACGCAATGCATTACAATGCAATTTGTACACGCTCACAGCTGACGCAATAGAACAAAATTCAAAAAAATTATATGCAATGTTTATAGAGGTATACTCTTTGACAAAAGAACCTCAATAACGTTCAAACTTAAAAATTTAATGAATTACGGTCGAATTTCGACCGCTGGGCGACCTCTGGTGCTTATTAAAGCAGATGAGTTTTCGTTGTGTAACGTGAAATCGAGACCATAATCAAACAACAGCGAAACAAGCGTAGAAAAACAAATCAAAAACTCCACCTTTGATTGTAACAACCCTGTACTTTTATTTGAACCATCCGGTAC
>BGPR01008391.1:11183-27573 GCA_013235015.1 Araneus ventricosus | reverse complement strand
TGTTTTTGTTGATGGCAGTTGAGGTCATTTGATTGTGTGACGCATCGGGACAATTGGTTTTGACTACATTTTATAAGAGACTCTTACGGGTCAAATAAGGCAGCCCCCATTGAAGGTCCGGCGGGTATGTGACCAAACGCACGCTAAACCAAAAGCAGGGGCCCAAGAGACTTCCCGTTGGTGTGGTGCCGAAATTTGGAGAAGGGGTGCCAGCTCAGGTGTCGTCCTCGTCATCTGACCGAGGTTCAAAATTACGAGGTACGTCCCAAAAATAGCCCTCGTGTTGCTTCAAACGGGACTTTAATAAAACCAACCTAAACTAAAACCAAACCAAACCAGACCAGACCAGACAGACCAGACCAAACTAAACTAAACTTACTCTTAAATGGAAGTGTACCAGAAAGTCGAGGGGAGGAACATCAGATCTAAATATTGTTTATTTTAACAGACCTGCTTCGCACTCACAAATTTGAGCACTTTCTCATCGATATGACAGCCCTATTGTGTGTTCTGAAAACAAAGATAACTTTTTTCCAAAACTTTAAAATTATGTTCGTCACGTTCCCTCTTTTCCACGGTCTCAAAAATCACGTCAGACGAAAGGCATAAAGTTTATAGTCAAACCCAAAATAATACCCATAAACATATCTCTTCTTTTCCTGCAGATGCTTCACAAGTCACGATGCAAAATACTCCAGACATTTAGAATCAGAAACAACAGTCGAAAGCAACGGTGCTAATCAGTGGACTCTTTTGCTCAAAGTGGTTTGCCATTGTTTCGAAAACATCAGTGTTCGAAATGTCTTTGTTTACGAAGAACATTCCAAGTGATTCAATTTATGGAACAAAAAGTTTTGTTTGCCCTATGGGAAAAATAAGGGAGGGAGCGGGGTTCTTTGTATGGGATTCGATTTTTGTTCTATCTCAAAATCTTTGTTGATGGGAGTATCTCGTAAACAGAATTTAATGGGAATTTTTCCCCAAGGCGGCATGAAAAATAAAAGGAGACAAACAATGTCTTATGTTAAATATTGATTATTGCCAAAATTATCAGAATAATTATGTTTTTCACGCTGGTAAAAACATTATAAATAAATCATCGGACGGAAAGGCTATTAATTAACTCTCTGAGAATTTTTCCTTTATAACTATATATTATAACTTTATAACTATTTATATATATATATTCTAACCAGTGGCGAATCCAGGGGGGAGCTATCGGGCTACAGCCCCCCCCCCCCCGAGCCAAGCCAGAATTCCTGATTTAATTTAACATCATTAGAACTGTTTTTTCTTAATTTCTCTCTTTAAAAAATAATAAAAACGTTTGAACATAGCTTTCTGGCTTGAAAGGCTCGAAAATTTTGCTACTTTTGTAGTCATTCCACTTGTACTTGTAGCATTGACGCGGTTGAAGGCATTTTTTGGCTAGTTATTTCATTGTAATTTTTATTAAATTATCGAAAGTATTGTATTGTTCTTTATGATTCTTATTGTCAGGTGAGTAAAGTCTGTAAAGTTAAAGAGTTCTGGTTTACTTTAGCCTTGAAGTTTGACATTCATCACGACGATACAAAGTTTTTATGACCTCAGCCACCCCCAGAACGGAATCCTAGATTCGCCACTGATTATAACTAAGAATACGAAAGTGAATGAGTGTTCTGTGAGAAAAAGTCAAACTGTAATGGTTAAAAATTGGTAATAGATACAGAGTGTATGCGTGTCTATTGGATATTGCGACTGATGAAGGATTAATTTAAGAAAAGTTTTTAAAGTACAGGAGGCAGCATCCAAACAACAAGATGAAATAAATACAGTGCATTCCCGATTATCCGGGATAATCACCGGGAGGGATCGCACGGACAGTCGAAAAACACGGATAATCCGAAAACTCCTTTTTATTATTATGCTGTATAACATCAAACTAGGAATTTTACTTTTAACATTTATTGCTTTAAAAAATCTGTTATGTGTCTTTGCTTCTGCTGTTTGTTCATCTCTTGTCGTATATCGACACATCTTTTACGAACCGCAGTAATGCCATCGTAATCAAATCCTCTTTGTCCCATATCATCTAACAAAGTTTCCACAGATTGTAGAGCAGCAGAATGAGAATTCGCATTTCCCTCATTTAGTACATCTTCTGCATCAGAACCAGTTAGCTTATTCTCCATTATCAAGGTTTTGAAGGATTTATAATTTTTGTTTAACATTTAAAACGTTTCGTTTTCGTTTCACACCACTCATTTTTACCAGTAAAAAATTTCACGTTACTAACTGACGATAAACAAGACGCAAAAACTAAAGGAACACGTGCGAAAGTGAGAGAAGACAAAGAAGTTAAAGAATGACGTATCAGGGAGAAGTGTGTTCGTACGAGAATGAGCTAGTAGGAAGTAGATGATTCATTTCTCGGAAAATTGGGGATTGAACCTGTAGAGATTGCACGTGGAAGAAAAAAAGAATTATTCTTTAGCCTCCGCCGTCACGGCTCACTAGTTTCACAGAATGAATCTCTCGATCGAACATCAACATCGATTTTACATGAATGATAAGCGTGAAAATGTTTCTGTTTAGTTTTTTTTGTGAGTCCGGAATGAGCACGGATAATCCGCAAACCGGATAATCCGCGCACGGATAATAAAGAGTATACTGTATAACAATTTGTGATGAATGCGTAGAAATAACGTGCACAGGCATGTAACAGGGCAGAATGTTCAACTACTTGAAAAGGGACATTATTTAAATTTTTTTCAAGGTTTGCAACATTTTCCAGTGTGTACGCCTTCCCCCCACAATCTTTCTTTTTTTTTCACGGTAATATCCGTTATCTGAAAGTTAGTTGCACACATTATAATCGCACGACTAGAAGGAGTTGAGTTTCTACGTGGCAAACTAAAATAAGCTCGAAATGCACTTTTTGTAAAATGCTTAATGCTTGTTTTTGTAAGAAGCTTTCACAGCGAATGTGTTTAATTCATCGACCCAGAACTAAATCGGAACTAGTCTTCCTAACTGTTATTGAGTTGGAGAATAAATGGTTCGTTCGTCTTTTTTCTGAGAAATGGTTTTTCTAGCAGTTCAACGATTTTTAACCCACCTCTGTTCTTACAAAATTGTTTGTTTAGTTATAAATTGACAAACATTTGATGTGTTATGTGTTGTGTGATTATAATAGATGAACATTTCCAGTCTTTCCACATTATGTAAATTTCTTCGTTTCCAAACGAAGTTATTTCGATTATTTATAAACAATTGCCTCAGTAAAATAAAAAATGGCGTCAAAGAACTTAAGTTCTATATTGCCCATACTTACATCTTTAATAGTTTAGAAAAAATACAGTTTCACAGCTGTAAAAAAAGATGGATGCCATTAAAGAGGAAATATAGAATTCGTGCATTTTTCCTATTGTCAGCTATTATTGGCGAAAATGAAAACTATTTTTTAAATAACTGTTATAACCACTTTTACAAATAACGGGTTGAATCAGCGGTATTCGACTAGTTATTAATAACTAATTGGTCATTTATTTATCGCAGAAGAAAATGAAATTATATCTATTTCGAAGCTAATATAAAATGATATCAAATATCAATAAATTATGAATATCAACAGTTTGCTTTCTTTTTCCTTTATTATATCATTTTTGTGATTCGTTCTATCTTGTTAACAAATACTTGAATTAAAAATAATAAAATTCACAATAATCAATTTTCTTACTTAGAAATATGGAAATTATTTTAGTTGACATTGCGATAAGAAAACGTGTTACGAATCTTATATTTTTCCATAGGAGAAATGTATAAGAACAAAACGTTAGAAAAATTGATAAAATGTGAATTAAAAAGTGTATTCACAATATAAATAAAATTGTTCCAATAACATAATGTACGCAGGCAAATTTTGTACATATTTTAAACACATTTCATAACTTACAGTGTGCTTTTTTAAAAGAATAGTTAGAAAGATAATCGCTGCAATTTGCATTTTGAAACACGTGCATTTCACTTAATTTCACATTTTGTCTGCAATATGAATAAAGTTAATCCTACATTCCGAAAAATAATTTTATCTAATCTGAAGATTTATGAAGAATATTTTCCTTAATTTTTGAAGGAGTTCTAGATAATTTTAGTGAAATTCCGTCCAATTAAGATATACAAGAATAAAGTTAATTCATCAATTTAGGATGTAATTTTGGAAAGAATAATCGTTTGGAACGACATTCACAATATGTTAACTTCATTTTAATCTATCAAAGGGGAAAAAAGAGAGCTCTTATCATGTTAACATGCAATGTAAAGAATACTTTCTTCAAGGACAAACATATCTTTTTCTATTAAATATTTCCTGATTTCTGTATTCGATGATATTCTTTCAAGAAACTAATTTTTCCTCAGCATTGAAAGCTGAGATACAAAATTGAAATAAATATCGTTTGGAATTCGTGATTATCATGCGGAATCGTCTGCGCTGAGTTGAGATAAAGCGAGAGAGCAACAATGGCTTATCTCTTAATATCCTCTGTTACATGACATTATCTTGAATGAATTTCTTTAAGATGAATAATAGATGTTGAATATGAAACGAAATCGTAATGTGCGTGCGCTGAATTTTAAAGACAGTTTCGTTTAGAGGGAAAAAAGGAATGATATTAATTTTTATGCGCTTTCACTTTCTCGTATACGAAGTATACAAAGAGAAAGTATTGTAATCATCAAAAAATTCGAACTCGAGATTTTGATGACTCTCAACGTTTTAGAGCCCCCTGAGTCGGAAAAAGGCATTTTTGGAATTATATCTGTCTGTCTGAGAACACCTTAACTCAACCAGCGGGAGTGGCCTCCCCTAAACTTTCTCGTATACTTCCCCAAAAAGGTGTTGTTTCCCCTCCCACAGCGTGGATAAATTAGAAGACCACATACCAAATTTCAATTATCTAATGTAAGTTACTAAAAGATTTGCACACATCTAAGCAGCCTTTTAGCTTGCCAGCAATATCTCCGATCTGATTGTTACAAATTTACTACCGACAGTTGTAGTTGAAAATATCATGCACATTGGCAGAATGCTTAAGAAATTAAAAAAGCATGAAGAACAGAACTGATGAATCAATTGACACTAATTTCGGTTTGTTACTTTATAACTTTACTTTTAACAACTACTTTCGTTCTGTCAGAGTAAAAATAATGCAAAATCCACTCAGAAAAAAATGCATTACGAAATATACAAAATAAAACTAACCGCAAATCAAATATGCAACTCTTATTGAGAAAATGTTTCGGCGTGAAAGAAAAATTAAAAGAAAACACTCCATAATTAATTCAGTTTTATTCGAGAAGAAGTTGGCAGTGAGCCAGGATAGACCGTATTACGGGAACAGCAGTAACCAGTACGCATGCGCGTGGAAATAACGGATTCTCTTCAAAAGTAAATTAAACGGACCGACAGACAGTCAACCCTTTGACGGATTTGGCCCAAAATTTTATACGGACATACATTCATGACGATAAAACCGTGTACGAAATTTTATCCATCTACCTATTCAAGGTTTTGAGTTATAGTGTTCACATGACCGCGGACATACAGATAGACAGACTTCCCTTTGATGGATTTTGTCCAAAATTTGATAGAAACCTACAAATTATGTTTAAAGACCACATACCAAATTTCATCCCCGTAACTCTAATAGTTTTGGAGTTATCGTGTTCACACACACATATAATTCCAAAATTGTGTTTTTCGGACTCAGGGAGGTCTAAAACGTGGAGATTCGTCAAAATCTCGAGTTCGAATTTTTTTGACGATTATTATACTTTCTCTTTGTATACTTCGTATACGAGAAAGTAAAAAAGTAACGATATTAATTTTAATGCGTTTTTACTTTCTGACATATAAAGTATACAAAGAGAAAGTATTGTAATCGTCAACAAATTCGAACTCGAGATTTTGATGATTCTCAACGTTTTAGACCCCCCTGAATGGGAAAAAGGCATTTTTGGAATTATATTTGTCTGTCTGAGAACACATTAACTCAAAAAGGGAAAAAATTAAACTAGTGAAATTTAGAATGCGGTCTTTTCAACAAAATTGTAGATTTCTATAAAATTTTCAACACTATCCGTCTACTGTAAGTCTGTTTCCCCGTTCGTGTGATTATGAACACGATAACTCAACAATGCAGCGAACTTGATAGATGAAATTTGGTATATGATTTTATTACCAGAAATAGTGATCCGTATCAAACTGTAGATCAAATCCATCAAAGTGTTGGCTGTCTCCAGGTATGTTTATTCGTACATATGTGAAAATGAAAATTAAAAAAACACGGAAAGCTAAATGCGAGAATTTTAGCATTTGATCTTAGCATAAAAACGGTATATCTTATTACAGGTTAAAAGGCACACTTTATATGTTAAATGCACGATGGACGTTCAAAAAAAAGTTCCTCAATTTTTGAGCTACTGCCCCTAACAATGTTATTAACAGTTCTGTGATCAGTAGACTTCACGCCCAAAAATTCGTTAGGTCTACCTGTTCTTCATCGCAATCTTTAAAGGTTTAGCCATTTTTTTCGGATGTGAATTATTTACACAAGTCTCTGTTTATATCAGTATTTACAAAATTACAATTAAATGTCTGCTTTTATCAGTCCAAATTACAGTTAAATGTATGCTTTTATCAGTATTACCAAAATTACAATTAAATATCTCGCTATTACCTAACAGCTAAAATTGATAAAATTAACGAAAATTAAATTAAATATTAATAGAACTTGAATTAAAAATTAATTAAAATTCTTTTGCATTATACAGAAAGGCGCATATGCAGCTGCTTCTGATAGAATACACGAAAACAAAATTAGAACTTCGAAAAATAAGTTAAAAATTATAAAAAATAAGCATTAATAAAACCTTAAAATAAAACACAAAAAGCAAAATAGAACGAAAAATACAATTAAAATGAAAGCAAAATGGAAGAAAATTGTAAAAGAACCAACATGGCGATTTTCCTCAGAGGCCACACGCCATTGTAGCTCTGAAGCAGGACAAACATTTTCTGAATAAAGGAACGACCATTAGTCAAAATTATTCCTTTACGTGGCCTGAATCTGAAAATAGGATAAAAAATAGGATAAAGGTTTTATTAATGCTTATTTTTCATAATTTTTAACTTATTTTTCGAAGTTCTAATTTCGCTACTACCTAGAAGGACTCAAATGTTTTAATGCTGCTAAACTCGCCAATGATTCGCCAAACATTGAAACCATTGAAACGGTCGCCATATTTAAACGGAATAAAAAAATGGAAATCCTTATACGAGTGTCGCTCTTAATGACTTCGAGGAACATTCGTGCCAAAGTCGAAGAAAATGGATCAGCGCGTTTGGGCGTGACTGCGTAACAAACAAATTTACTAACAGACGGAATGTTGAACGGTCTGGTTATAACAAAACATCGCTTCGCTCGACCAATAAAAAAAAATCGCAATTTTGGTCGATTTCTCACATTTTCAGCATCCATTGTACCCTTTAAGAACTACTATAAAAATAGCTTACATGCAAGGCATTTCACTTGGGCCTTTTTAAAAATAATATGAACAAATATATAATACATATTTTCCGTGTTCTTATGTATTCGACCAGTTTTTTGGCGCTGTGTTTGATTTATTTTTTTATCTTAAGTGTTGCATTTCTTTTTTTTTAATCTCAAGTATGTATTCACGTTTTTAAACTCCTGGTGTGTTTTTTATTAGACTCGGTGTTTGCTTGTTTTGACTTTTTGACCCTTGCTTTTTGGAAATGAACTTTAAATTAAAAAAAAAAAATACGACTTTTGGTGTCATAGTGTTTCTTAAAGTTTTGTGATTATGTGTTTTCGTTTTTAATTATATATACGTTTGCATAAGTTTTATGATTTTATGTATTCTCTGTGGTCTACTTTTTGCTTTCTAAGGCATATTTTTTTTTATTTACTCATTGTGACTTTTGTTCTTTCTGTGTTTGTCAGCACTCTGTAAACGGAGTTTTCTCTGTAGTGTGCTTTTCTTTAAATAAATAAATAAATAAATTTCGCAGCAAAATCTTCTAACTCCGAAAAAAATTCGAGAGATTGTAGCAAAAAGGGATAAAAAGATATTAAGAGTAAAAGTACCTTTCAGGAGAAATAACAGAGGAAAAAAATTCAAGATCCTTAAAGAGCTGATCACTGTCTTTTTTTAAAGAGCGAAATAAAGCAAAACATCGATGCCACCGTAAAAAAAAAATGAAGTCGCTTGTGAAGCGGATCTGCGTCAATATCTTTCTTGTAGCAGGAATATTATCAGACAAGTCCTGTCAGCGTTTTTTCCACGCGTGTGACAAGTTTTTAATATTTCTGCGCGGAGGAGGCCGTTTCGTGTGTACTTTAAAGTTGTTCGAGATATTTGAAGAGGAGCGCTTCGATTTTCGCTATCAAGCTTCGTTTTGCTTGAAATGCGAGAGTGAAGTTGGATTGGCGCTTCCCGATTTGTTATTCGTCTCTGTTTGAGCAATTTCGCAACACTGTCATTTCCATGGTTCAATTTGATGGTAGGAAACCGCTCCACGATTGAAGAGAGAGTTGAATTCAAGCTCGCTACTTTTTCGGATGTAAAGTATACAAAGAAAAAGTATTAGAATCGTCCACAAAATTTGACCTCCGCATTTTGATCAATCTTCCCGATTTAGACCTGGGGGCTGTCCATAAATGATGTCACACTTTTTTTCAATATTTTTGGCCCCGCCCGGGTGGGAGAGTGGGGGACACCTCACCATACCCCCTCGCCCCTTGTCACATGTCACGCTATATTACATAAACATATACTTGCAGTTCCAGAAACAAAGCACTACGTTATCGATCATATTTCAAATTTTATTTTTAAACTTTAACTTTGTGTTTTAATGACATTTGCGAGCATAACAATAATAATGATTATATGTGTACTTATTTTGTATGAAATAAGATTAAGGTTTACAACAAAAAACGTAATTAATATACAATAGTAATAAAATATTAATATAAAAGAGCAGTTGAAAACAGTAGTATTTTGAAATTTGAAATATTTTGCTTTAAATCTTATCTTTAATTTATGAACACAAAATACTCCTACACAGATTGAATTTAAAAAAACTGCCTCGATATTAGTTTTACTTAATAGAATTGCCATCTCATTTCATTTGTCACATTAATTTATATGAACATTTATAAAATTATATACACAATCATAAAATAGAAATTACTCGGAATGGTTTACAACTACGACTCTTCCTCTCATATTCACAGAACCTACCCTGAAGGCTTTTTTCGAAAAGAAAGGAATATAAGTGAAAAAAAATCACAAGAAAGTTTTTTTAGCCCCGATTAAAAAATACCCTCAAATTCTGGTAATTTGAAAATAACTTCAAAATTTAATATACTGATTTTAAATGTTTTTATTTTAATCAAAATGTGCGATGTCACACTTCTTGTTACACCCTCCTCCCCTTGTCACAAACTGTCACAATTTCATGAACCCCCCTCCCCCTTCCAAGCGTGACATCATTTATGGACAGCCCCCTGCCTGAGTCTTAGGGATGGGAAAATCTACAGGTTTTCTTGTTTCGGTTATTTTTTTGTCCCGGTTATAACCAGTTATTTTTTTAAAAATCCAGTAACCGCGTAAATAAACCGGATCGGAAGATAGGCTCGATTAGACTAAAATTTACCAAGTCATGAAGCTTTGAATTTCATCTTTTCAGACCAATCAACGACAACCGTTTCCTCGAGGCGTCTGTTGGTTGGCGGATTACTGAAAGAGTCTTTATAAACAGATAAATATTGGCCGATGGATTGATTTCCTGTAAAAATAATATTACTAAAAAGTTTTGTATTTTTATAGAAAAACAACAACCTAAAACCGGTTATTTTCATCTGTTATAACCGCCAGGTTAAACTGGAGGTGTAAAAAACCTGAATAACCAAAAACCGGTTATTTTCGCAATAACCGTTATCCCTACTGAGTCCGAACATACCGTTTTTGGAATTATGTTTGTCTGTTCGTCTGTGTGAGAATTTAATAACTCAGAAATACAACCAGCGGGAGTGGCCTCCCCAAAACTTTTTCGTTCGGCCGTAACACGTGTGGGGAAAAAATACATCAAACACAGGAACGAATTCCATTCCCTAAGACAGGTGAGGAAAGCTCGCGAATCTTTCGCGCCTTTTTTTCTGCGTCGTAGAATGGCGAAGAAACCGAATATGCAATTTCGAAGTCTTTTTTTCAACCGATTGAAACGAAAATTGGGCACGGATTTACAATTAATGTTAGCAGACCTCATACCAATTTTTATTTATCTAAGTCATAGGGTTTGAAGTTTTCGAGCTAACCAGTATGCGATTATACAGGAAGACAGACAGTCAACGCGTTGACGGATTTGGTCCAAAATTTGATACGGAGCTATACTCCTGATGATAAAACTGTGTACCAAATTTTATCCACCTAGCTATTTAAGTTTTTGAGTTATCGTGTTCACATGAACACGGACAGACAGACAGACAGACTTCCCGTGGATTGATTTTGTCCAAAATTTGACAGAAACCTACAAATTATGTGTAAAGACCACATACCAAATTTCATAGCTGTAGCTTTAGTAGTTTTCGAGTTATCGTGTTCACAGACAGACAGACAGACATAATTCCAAAATTGTGTTTTTCGGACTCGGGGACTTCTAAAACTTGGAGATTCGTCAAAAATTCGATTTCGAATTTTTTTGACAATTACAATACTTTCTCTTTGCATACTTCGTATACGAAAAAAAGCAAAATATAAACCAGCGGGAGTGTTCTCCCTTAACTTTCTCGTATACTTCCCCCAAAAAGTGCTGTTTCCCCTTCCCCCGCGTGGCTAAAAAAATTCGAACCTATTGTTACCCAGAATCCAATGACTATCGGAAGGTTTTTCATTATAGTGATTGAAAAATATCTAGGCAAAGAATGAAATTCAAAGAGATGCGTAACGATTTTCCTCTCTTACCGGCTCAAGGACAAACTGACGTAATTCGCTACTCCGGAATGAAATTCCTCTCCGTTCTTCCAGTACGCATACGCGTGGAGATGACGGATTCTCTTCAAGAGTAAATTATACGGACCGACAGACAGTCAACCCTTTGACGGATTTGGCCCAAAATTTTATACGGACCTACATTCATGACGATAAAACCGTGTACGAAATTTTATCCATCTACCTATTCAAGGTTTTGAGTTATAGTGTTCACATGACCGCGGACATACAGATAGACAGACTTCCCTTTGACGGATTTTGTCCAAACTTTGACAGAAACCTACAAATTGTGTTTAAAGACCACCTACCAAATTTCATCCCCGTTGGTCTAATAGTTTTCGAGTTATCGAGTCCAGAGACAGACAGACATGATTCCCAAATTGTGTTTTTCGGACTCAGGGAGGTCTAAAACGTGGAGATTCGTCGAAATCTGGAGTTGGAATTTTTTGACGATTACAATACTTTCTCTTTGGATACTTCGTATACGAGAAAGTACAAATTTGTACGTGGTGTTGACATGAAAATTGTAGGTCGATGTCGAATCTTGGACCCAGCCGGTAGAAAGAAAGAAGTCCAAAATCCGCATATAGCATAGGCAAGGGCTTTCCCTCTCCCAGTAGCGGCTGGATCTCCGTCGGAGAAGCGGGAGGAGTCATTGTGATTCCTTGTTTCCATTCGAGGTTTAAAAGTCAACTTTTATTTTCGGCCACGAGACTAAAGACAAGAGAAAAACTTTAGTGAATACATTTAAGGTTTGGCAATGGATACAAATCTACACAGTTCTAGCAATTAAACCATGTGCCAATTGCTCCTATCTTGCTCATTGCGTTTCTGAATTAAGGTATTCACACGCACCCGGACGCATATAGGCATACTGTACTCGAGCAGAGCACCATTGTAACTTTGGAGGGCTCTGATTGGACAAGCGAATCTGACGTAACTATGCTTTGTTGTTTGTTTACATCTGACCACGCTGTGACTGATTCTTTCAACTAGCGATAGCGAAATGTTCTTTGTGTAATACGCCATGGCTATTCAGAATTACAATCTTCTCCCCTTGTTTTGTAAACGAAGTTGTTAAAATCGATGAAGATGAAACCATTGTTCGAAGCATCGTGTTTCCGATGTGTATTCATGGATAGAAGAATATTGAAGAACATCGGACACGAAATGGAATCTTCTATCTTCCAGACCATCTGGAACAAGGCTTGTGTGCTGGTAAGTCGCAATAATTATTTCAAATCTTTATCTTTTAGATGACGTATGTTGTAATTTGTAAGCCTATATCATGCATCATTTCAATATTTATATTTATCATGGTTTAAGTTAACGATTAAAATATGAATTTTAATGTTTCAGATCTGATTGAAGCAAATCTATCGACATCAAATCAAGAAGAAGAGAGATTCCCCTTTTGAAAACAAATTCAGGCAATATCTTGAAGAAAAAATTAGTATATTTAGAGTTTTAATAACTATAAACAAGATATACGCGTGTCTCACTGTTGATGCGATGTGCAGATGACGTCAGATTCGCTTGTGCAATCAGAGCCCTCCAAAGTTACAATGGAGCTCTGCTCGAGTACAGAATGCCTATATGCCACACAGACGGACGGACAGACGGATTTAGTTCAAAATTGGATACAAATCTACAAATTTTGTGTAAAGACCACATACCAATGCTCAGCCGTCTAGCTTAAACCGTCTTTGAGTTATCGTGTTCACAGACAGACAGACATAATTCTAAAATTGTGTTTTTCGGACTCAGGTAGGTCCAAACCGTGGAGATTCATCAAAATCTCGAGGTCGAATGTTTTTGACGATTACAACGCTTTCTCTTTGTATATTTCGTATACGAGAAAGTAAAAAAACAAATCCTTATCCTTTCCAGTTTACGAATTTATTTCTAAATTGGAAAATTGGATAGAAATCTATATCCTTCTTACAGTTTTATCAGAATTCATAACCCTATTTACAGTTCCTTTCTATTACATAAGCTTACAAAGTTGCAACTATTTCAAATCGTATGCGAACCAGGATGAATCCGGTTTCGAACTTGATGAATTTTGAATGGATGTGTAGCACACCAGCTGAATGAATTCTGTCTATCGAGTTGAGAAAACCAAACAAACGAAAGGTAAAATCATATACGAGTATAAATTTTTTGCACAAGCAAACTTTAGTCCACTTTTGGACCTCTTTAAAAAAGCTTTTTGCTGTAATCTCTGAAAAAATTCCAGAAAATACGACAATGAAAATATTGCATGAAAAAAAAAATTACACCAGTTAGCGTACTTTGTGGAGAAAAAAAGTAACGGAAGAAATTCGAGACCTTTATCGAGATTATCGTAGTCTCTTTTTTAAGTAACAAATAAAGAAAACGTAGATACCAGCACAAAATAATAAAGTCACTCTTGAATCAGAGTGAAGCGTATCCTGTGTCAATATCTTTAAGGCCAGTAGCAGAAATACTGTCAGACAGGACTGTCACCTTCTCCCCCCCCCACGTGTTTGACAAGTTTTTAATACTTCTGCGTTTCGCGATAAGTTGTCCAAGTTATTTGAAGAGACATAGACCTTTCGCCATAAAACATCGCTTTATTTGGAATGCGAGGTTGAAGTTGGATCTCTGTTTTAAAAATCGAACTTCTTCCGGGTTTTTATTTGTTTGGGAAAGCTCCGCAACATTCTGCTTTGGATGGATGGTTTGGGGGGCATAAAATGTTTAGGGTTGGCAGAGGTAAAGTTGAATGTGAGTTTGTGTCGTTCCTGTCTTGAAAAGTTGATGTGGTTGAAGAAAGGATAAGGAAGAAGAAGGAGTAGTGTTTATGAAAACTTCTTGTAAGGGATTTCTTCTTTTATGCTCATTTATATATTTATGGTTAACCCTATAAGCACAAGATATTTTATTATTTGTTTGGGGAAGTTTCGTAACATTCTGCTTTGGATGGATGTTTTGGGGGACATAAAATGTTTAGGGTTGGCAGAGGTAAAGTTGAATGTGAGTTTGTGTCGTTCCTGTCTTGAAAAGTTGATGTGGTTGAAGAAAGGATAAGGAAGAAGAAGGAGTAGTGTTTATGAAAACATTTTGTAAGGGATTTCTAGTTTTATGCTCAGATACTTATTTATGGGTAAGAGTAAATTTTTTAAAGCATACTTTAATTAGTCAACTGGAAAGTAAATTTTTTTTATTTTAATGAATTTCTACTTTTCAGTCTTTAATTTATAATTCATTAATTATAAATACAGGGCGTACAGAAATGAAGTGACATATTTAAAAAATTATTATTATTAATAATAAAAAAAATTAAAAATGTTGGAACTACTGTTTTCTTTAAAAATGAGAGCGCATCTTAAAAAGTTTTTTTTCAGACAGGTAACGCCGTTCTAAATTTGTTATAGCGAGGAAATTCCGTACGGAATGGATACCGATCAGCAGAAGCCGATGCTTGTTTTCTAGTTTCTTTTTCTAGTTTTTCTTGAATGTCACGAAAACTCTTCAGTTTTCACACTACATGTGAATTAACAAATTAAAGAGCGTAAAATTCCCTACAAATAACTGCTTTTATTTTTCTTCCAGTTTTAATATTTTCTCAGATAATGGCTCTAAATAAATTTTTGATTTCCTGTAATTTACGACCCCCTAGACCACCGAAATGGCATGTTACCTATCTGGAAAAAAACGTTTTGAGATGCGCTCTCATTTTAAAAGAAATCATAGTTCCAACATTTTTTTTTATTAATTTTTGAAATGTGTCACTTCATTTGTGTACACCCTGTTTTACGGAATTTTTAAATCAATTTTTTCTCAAATACGCTAAGAGATGGCGCTACGCGCTTGGAATCAAAATTTGATTAATTGATAATTAAGTTCTGAAAATATTAAACTAGTGTATTGCCATCGAGAACACACAAATTGCTTTCAAGGTGAATAGGCAATTTGGTTTAAAAAAAAATTATGCGAAATTAAATTAGTTACGCGTAATTCGGGAATGTTTTAGTACTAGACGCAATTTTTTCATCGCGTTATACGAAATACGGGAGGTACACTGTATACATTTCGGAACGAAAATCCATTACCTTTTAAACTCCTTTCTAAATTATCAAAACTCTCATGTCTCGCGAATACTGCTAAGTTTTTTCTGAATTGGTATAGAACTCAAGTGTGTTAAATTTTCATTAATTTGTAAAAAGTATCGTTAGTCATTGCCCTTGTTCCATTCTGTCATTATCTTTAATTGCTTGAAATGATAGCAAATCTTGCCTATTTCAACATGAACTGTATATTGTTACGAAGCTGTAAAGTTGTTTCCCTGTCATGCTAATCTTATGACAAAAATTAGAGTCTTATAGAGGTTTTACTGGAAGTCAAGCCAATGAACCCCGACCTTGAAGGCCATTTTGGCGACAAAATGAAGCTTCTAGAAAATTCAAGATCCTATATATACTGGGAACGGAAATTTAAAGAACCTTCGAGAGATTTCTATGTAACGTCACATCCTGTTGGAAAAGGTATAAAAAGCAAACTGTTCAAACGAGGCATTAATCGTCTTTGGGGCTTTGACAGCAGTGTAAGCTGTTGAGCTGATAGACATTGAGCGCTAGTGAATGTGCTGTTACTAATATTTATTAGTGATCTGCTGTCTACTAGCGTTATTAATTTATAAAAGTGCTGATAAATTTTGCTACCTGTGCAACGTTTTGTTTTCTAAAATATCCGTGGAATAAAGAGTCATTGTTTTCTTTTTATTATCCTGCTTGTTGGACTACATTCACGTACACGCGTCGGACGATTTTCGTGACAATGTAAATCACAAAGAACTTGTTTTTATTTTGTGTAAAAGGATTTTTATCGTCCCGTGAAACTGCAGTTGATTTTCCGGAAAGCGTGCGTTATCTCAGGACATCAGCCATTCTGTATAAGATTTCAAGGCACGTGTCCCACGTGTTCGGCGTGACAAGCGTGACAAAGGAAAGTCGTATATTAATTGTGCACTTCACGTGATTTACTGGGCAAACAGATGACAGGTTTTAGTTGTCAGCACATTTGTTTAGAATTCGCAAAAATCTGCATTCTTCCAGAAGTTTGTCGTATAGCACGTGGAAAAGGCACCACAAGTTAAAGAATTAGTTAAGCCAGTGCACTGACCTTAACACATTCACCCTGGCTTTGAAAATTGTGTTTCTTTCCACTGGACGGCAGCCTTGAGAGCGCTTTGCTTTATCGGGCGCTATATGAAAACTTATGTGGTACCATCCGATGGTACATTCAAGTGTGAGCCACCAGTGGCACACGCCGTTCGGTGTTCATTCAAGTGTGAGCCACCGGTGTC